>JAVYIG010003988.1:0-160000 GCA_035222895.1 Strongylocentrotus droebachiensis
GGAACAGCATTGGCAGACAGACATGTCGAGAGACAGGACATACAGAGAAAGCGACCGTGCGAGAGGTAGAGGGAGAGAGAGACAAACCACACACACACATAAATAGAGAGAAACAATTATTTCTTATAATCATCTATTTGTCTGTGAAATTTTATCTTATCACATATTCTTGTCCATTCCTTTATCGTGCATGATTGTTGTCTTTGAATGATTGTTTCAGATATTTATGAGTATGTCGGAGCGTGATCCCATTAACAAATTTAAAAAACAGCAACGACAACTGCAAAAACAACAAGACCCCCTACCCCCCCCCCCCCCCCCCCCTAAAAAAAACCAGGGTCATACATGTAGTACATGAATACAAGGATCGCTTCATTGTCATTCAATTATACCCTTACCTTACTTCCGCTCTTCTATTGAACGACCATGACAACGACCTGTACCCTCAACAACTTTAATTGTTCCTCTTACGTAACTAAGCTGTGGGATCATGGGCCAAAGACAAAGACATAGCTCTTTTCGCATATTCTATATAGGTCCCAAATACTTGCAAACATTTCTGTGTCGGTTTTATTTGTATGTATTTTGTCAATACATATACTTAAAAACTATAATTGTCAAAACTTGGCAATATAATACATAAACATGCTCAAAACGCTTTTTACATTAGTAAATGAAAAACAAACTAATCATTTTGCTCTCCAAGCAATACTTACAAACTATTTCGTTTTCCCTATATCATCTTTTTAGAGAGCGAAAGAGAGAGAAAGAGAGAGAAAGACAGACAGATATACAGATATATATATATATAGAGAGAGAGAGAGAGAAAGTTGGGTGCATATCGTATAGTCTGTACTGTATTATGCTATTTTGTCTCTCTTTTTCACCCCCCCCCCCCCCCCCCCCGTTCTGGATTCTTTTAGTTTCATTTTATCATGTTTATATCTTTTCGATAAAGTATAATGTCCGACATATATTATAACCGTCAATTTAGGCTGATAAACTATTTCATATTAATTTGATGCAACAGAGATTTACATACAAATATTTTACTTTTTATATATCGTGTATTTTTCTCATAAAATTGAGTATCTAATAAAAAGAGATGTAGAAGAAAAAGAGGGAGAAGACGAAGAAGAAGAAGAAGAAGGGGGAATAAGAGTGAGAAGAAGAAATAAAAGATGCGGAGGAGGAAGAAGAAGAACAAAACAAGAGAGAGAGAGAGAGAGAGAGAGAGAAAGACAGACAGAGAGAAAGATAGAGAGAGAGAGAGAGAGGGAAAGTTCGGCGCATCGGTATATAGTCTGTACTGTATTTATTTATTATTATGCTATGTTGTCTCTCCTTTCACGGTGAGTTTGATAGAGAGGGGAGAGGGGGAGGGAAGGGGGGGGGGGGCGGGGGGTCTAGGAACAAAAGGAAAGCGTCGACCCGTGTATTGTTCGTGACATCCATTCAATAAACTACTGTTTAATGCGCGGATTTGGGCAAAGGCAACGTTGAATGTCCAAGATAAAATCATTAGGAGCCAGAGCAAATAACACTGAGTTCCTATAGGAAATATATTTATTCAGATGGTCATATCTCAGCCAATACTTCACATATTCAATCGTTATCAATATTGGGACATTATTTTTGATGCTCTTTCGGAAAATAAAGAACAAATTGAGAAATTCAAAACATAGATTATTGACGACGTCACACTTCACCACTTATTTTAAATTCGTTTATTACCAGTGTAACTGTGTTAGATTCTTCTCATTTCATATATCTGGGGACAAATCTTAGATAGACTTTTGGTCTTTTTTTGTTCCTCACATTTTTATAAAACTTCAAGTTGATTGTTTTATTGAATTCTCTCCCACGATTTTTTAGTTTGGTCTTAATTCATCTCCTACCTCTCTTTTTCCTTCCTCTCGATCACTCCTATTGTTTCATTTCATATTGTTTATTTCTGAACTCTAAATATAATATCCATCTTTCTTCGTTAAAATAAAATGTTACGTTAAAACGATTGTCTAGTCTGGGTCGTTGCTAAGATTTTTTTGAGGCATGCTTGTGTAATCAAAGAAAATAATACTAAGCTGGTAGAATTGTTGTATATACTTTAATTTTTATGTTATGTTTCACTCGTTTCACTCAATCATTGAGTAATTAATGTAAATATGTATTGAAATTATGGAAATAAAAACCTCGCTTGAGGATAAAAGAAAAAATGAAGGCTGCTGCTGTTGTTGTTGTTACTTTTTTTTTTCGGCGCTTTTATTCAAAAAGCTCATATTTTGCGCCATTCATTTATAACTATTAAACAATCTTTTCATGATTAGTCAAGCGTATTGCCCATAAGTTTATAAATGTTCCAGAAGTCAAATATTGTTTAAGATAACCCAACACAGATTAATGAAGTTTGGAAACGAAAACGAGACAAATGAAGCTACAACAAAGCGAAACATATTAAAGGAAGAAAAAGCATTAATGTATGACTTGTATAAATGTGTGATAAATAATTTTCCTTAATAAGTTATCCCTTTGAGGAAAGGAATCTGAATTCTGACCATAAATAGCAGGGACCGCGGAGCGTTTTTGAGAGTAGGGGGGGGGGGGGGGGAGGTCTGAGCATGCGAACAATCTATAAACCCCCTTTTCGGAGCTTTTATGAAACGTGTCTACTAAAAAAAAAGCCACAGCCACCCGCCTCGGCGGCCCCTGCATAGTTTGAGAGTTACATGGCCTATAGAGGGCGGTCAACTGGTATGAGTTGAAAGCAATATGAGAACGTCGCACACTGTTCTAAAGTCGTTGGACCGTGCGCTCCTTTGTGCGGGATTTTCGCATGGCGTCTTCTCAATAGAGAGTTCCGGACGATTGAGGTTTTCACGCAAACTAGGCCGCGTTGCATAAAGCCGCGTGATTACTGCCACTCGAATTGATCCAAGGCGCCTAACCTTGAACTTGCTGACTGAGGAATGGCTTTAGAAAAAAAATTATCATCAAAATAATTAATAATCATAGACAGTACCCTTTTCTACATTTCTTGCTAGTTACTTTTCTCAGCTTACTATATTTAAATGAAAAATCCCATATTTAATCCACATATTTTTGGAACATCTGTTGATATTGTCTTAGACTTTCTTTCTTGTTCAAATCCATGTTGTAACCAGACATATTTCATTTAATGGGACCTTAAGCTATGACTAATATTTTCTTTATTTTATACGACATTTCAAAGATCAATATTGCAATATCAACAAAATGACAGCTGTTGCATACTGTTGCTTAGTTTTTAAGTGGTATTGGTCGATTAAGAAAAAAATTGAGTAAGTCTAGAGAAAGATGAATCGTTTTGCAACCTATTTCTCTCTATTATTTAAATGTCTAGGCTCACAGGTGCCATTTAATAGGCTATCTGACTTTTCCCCCTGATATCTGACACTTTAACAACACCATTAAACTGTCTCAAATCGTCACTATGACCAATAAGTCAATATTCCCAGCCAACAGACTTACAGAAATTGGAGAATTGTCTTTTAATATTTCCGCTTGTGGGCATAAATCTCAAAATTCCTTGTTTTCTCCTTATATTCTGCTCAAAGATGATGCATATAGAAAATATGTGAAATGAACTTCCTAGACAGAGCGTCGACCCTGCCCCACATTTGGATGAATTATCAATGGTCATAAATAATAAATTAGGTCCGGAAAGAAAACATTTGTATTAATCATCATGAAATGCATCTTCTAATAGGATGTCGGAGAAATTAATGTTCTCCTATTTTGTTTCTTCCTAATTACAATAAAAAAGCTTTTTAGATACTTTTCTTTCTTTTTTGTGATTTTGTCTTCATTTTAATGATGTACATGTATATTATTATGATCCTGCTCTTTTCCCCTTTGTCATAACTTTCTTGTCTTTCTTCAAATACATATCGCATTTCAAAATGGTGTTAACATATATATTTTGTTTAACCAACATTTTTCTCATAATGGTTTACAGGACTGATTTTAATGATGAATAAATAATAGATACAAATTACGATCATCAAGAAAGTACAATTAATACAATATTTCATGTATGTTTGAGTTGAATGTTATGAAGAAACTGTAAATAGTATACACTCCTCAAGTAATGAACATATTTAGCCATTCATATCTTACTCTGTGTGTTTTCTCTCCATGTGATAACCCATATCTATCCCTACTAGGCTGCTTTCACACTTTACATAGTCTGTTTATTAACCATTCATATCTTATACCATGTTTGTTTTTGTTCAGTGTGAAGTATCTCTCCATACTAAGCTGAGAAGTATTCTCTCTCTCTCTCTCTCTCTCTCTCTCTCTCTCTCTCTCTCTCTCTCTCTCAATCTCAATCTCTCTCTCAATCTCAATCTCAATCCCTCTCTCTCTCTCTCTCTTTCTCTCTCTCTCTCTCAATCTCTCTCAATCTCAATCTCTCTCTCAATCTCTCTCTCTCTGTGTCTCTCTCTCTCTGTCTCTCACAGCCTCTATTTTACACTATCTCCCTGTGTTATAACTTGGATGCTTTCCCACTACCAATATTTTTCATTAACCTATCTTATTCCTTTTTATGTTATAATTGCATTCCTCCATGCAAACTCAGACCTTTCACACTACTAAGATTCTAAAGTATGAAGCAGTTACATCGTATCAAGTCTATCTTTCTTCTTTATAGGCCCATGTATCCCTCAAACCCAACGCAAATACGGTTTCACACTTCAAAGATTTAAAAGATATTTAATTAAGAACTATTGGTAGCTATATCTTACCATGTCTATTTTTCTTCTGTGTGATAAAGGCCCATGTATCTCTCCAACCTAAATCAGATGCTTTCACACTACCCAGATTCTTCAGCATTCGTTTGGCTTGCTCCTTCATCTGAAATGTGCCTTCATCCTTAAGATTACACAAAATAAAACATGAAAATGAAATTAAACAAAATAAATAATGAATTGAATTGGTGCATGACAAGATAAGGGAAATCTAAATGCTTTTGAAATATACCAGTTTCTTTCAAATGTTGCACAAATACATGTTACCATGTCATACTTCATATTGTGTAAAAGGTACCAGTATGTACAAACAAATTTCAGTATTTTTCACCAGGTCGACACTTCATAGAGTTTAAATTTCAGATTCTCACTGATAAAATAGTTTTTGAGCAGTATCGGTCTATTAAAGAAAAATCTGCTTTAATGAGATAAAAATTTGAGGGAAGTTGGAGCGAGAGTAAAGTTTGGCAACCATTTCTCTTGATTTAAATGTCTAGACTTGCAGGTGCCAGTAATACGCTATCTGGCAAAAATGTTTTTGGTTTGTATAAGATTAAAATGCATTTACAAAAGGGGAGAAAAAAAAGTGAATAAACAAATCTAGAAAACATCACTAATATCTCCAAAAAGCGTCAATTGAGGAAAAAATGGAAGATGAAAACATGTTTCTCCCAGGAAGCATTACATTTATTAAAAAAAATGTTTGATCTTGGCACTCTATCCTGAAGAGCAGCTAATCCATTCAAACATACCGTCTTTTTAAGCCACTCTCTCTCTCCTAGGACAAATGTCACTTAATCTAATATCCACTCCACAGCACATGAACTAAAGACCTCTTATATTGTGTTCACACTTAAAGCCCCACTGCACTACTTATAGCTACTTGCGCCCACTATATAGCAAACAATGCCTTATCGGTGAGCATTGGTCCCCCATGATCCTCCTTTTCTTATGTTAATTGAGAACTGATTTGATTTGTTACCTGTCAGTAACCTTGCAGGGTGGTCTAATCCCTCCTGTAAACTAGTACAGATAGGCTTTAAGAAATATTTATAAGAATTTGTATAAAGAAACGTTGTAAAATGATCATTGTATAGCGTATGGGGCGTACAGACACGGAAACAACATTGTATAAAGAAACATTGTGTTACAATTTTGAAGAGGACAATTGACTCGACAGCTGGCCAATTATCAATGCGTACAAATGATAAGCCCCGCCCACTTACACAATTTTAATATGATTTCGATGTTCGGACTAGAGCAGGCCCTTGATTCTCTATCAAGATTTTGTTAAACATGCGTTTGTTTTACAATGTTTTGCAATATGACGTTTCGTCATACAATGTTTCTTCATACAGCGTTCACACTAGAAGAAAGTAATTATTTACAATCGTCGTACTTGTAAGTGATTATTTTCTTCTAGTGTAGACATTGCATGAAGAAACATTGTATAACAAAACATCATCTTGCAAAACATTGTAATTCTCAAAGTCTGAACGCCAGATTATATTCCTACCCTTAATATGCATACTTCATTAGCTTTCACTACATGCAACCTTTTTACCCCCCAAAGAGACAAACATGATTTGGCCGAGCTCTTCAATTTCTGAAAGGTCGACTGCACTTAAAAGTCAAGAGTCGGACATGATTTTCACCTTCTCGAAGGTCAATCAACTGAATTCCAGGACTACAAGGAGGATTCTGAGGATGCTAAATAAAGGTAATGATAGACTAATTTATAGGAAAAGATGTCTTCAAAGAAGAGGGAGCTCTCTTCTGCATGATAATGTGAAGGGGGCCACTTTAAAGATTTTAAAATGTTTGTTTTGGTATTAGCCTTTATTCTGATACTGTACAACACATGCACAATCATTGTAATCTGTTACTATTGCAGTATTTGAGCACTTGCCTAAATATGTTAATCAGGTAAATATTAAATATCTGTGGAGCCTTGATAGCATATCCCCCATTTTCATCTGAAATATTTTCTGTTTGCCCCCCCCCCCCCCCCCAATCCTGAAAAAAAAGTCTTCCTTAGGGCACTGGAGATTTCTTATCTTCATGGACATGGATGTCAAAGACTTTCTGAGCCACAACGCTACTCATTTATCACTCACTTCACCTGGACATGCAGGGCCAGTTCTACCCTTCCCTTTTCCTTTTCCTGTTTGGGGATACAGACATTGCATACCTTGATAGCTAGGATGATGATACGTCCGTCAGAAACCATGGTGAGGAATGAGACAGTAGGTATCAAAGACTTTCTGTGCCAAGATGCATTTCTTACCACCACATTCAACACGACATATTGCTTGCACTCCCTACCCCAATGTTTTACCCCTATCCTTCCTCTCAAGTCTCCTGCTCTTTAGTCTATAACTCAATATTTCATTATTTTGTTCACACCTTAATTGCTAGAATGATGATACGTCCATCAGAAACCATGTTGAGGAATAAGACCATAGCTTCATCCTCGTGGCCTATGTATGTATCAAAGACTTTCTGGGCCATGATGCTTTTCTTACCACCTTATTCAACAGAAAATAACACTTGTGCACCCTCTACCCCCAATGTTTTACCCCTATCCTTCCTCTCAAGTCTCCTGCTCTTTAATCTAAACCTCAAGATTTCATACCTTGATTGCTAGGATGATGATACGTCCATCAGAAACCATGTTGAGGAATAAGACCATAGCTTCGTCCTCGTGGCCTATGTATGTATCAAAGACCTTCTGTGCCATGATGCTTCCGGTGGCTTGGTTTAACACGATGCAGTGGATACCTCTCCCCTTGTCCTTCTCATCGTCTTCCAAAATCTGCAAAAACCAATCAAAATAAAATTGAATAATTATTGTTCATTCGTCAACTATAGGTCTAGAATAGTGAATATGATTTTGTGGATCTTCTTTATTACATTGCACAAAACTGTTTAAGAAAGAAATACACAGAAAGAGGGTAGTCCTTTTTTGGTGAACCTTATCATCTTAATTCATCATGAAAAGAATCAATCTGTGAAGAAATGTTGATACAAACCTCTGGACTACAAGTGTTGATATTGTCTGCTGAGAGCCAGAAGGGTATTAATTAAAGCTAAACTTTAGTTCTGGTAAAAAAAAGAAAATGAATTCTCACAGAATCAAACGAAACTTACACCGAATGTTCAAGATTACAAATAAATGTCATGTGCCAAACAATTTTGGAAGAAAATGTATACTGGCTGAGTAATGAGCATAGAAAGACAAGGAAATCAAGGTAGTACCGGCCCCGACACCATGCGTGTTGTCCCATATATAGCTTTCTGTGTACAGTGCGTGTTACTTTACCAAGACTCGGTCAAATTTATTATGATTTTGATGACTCTAGAACCTTGCAGTGCACACCAATACTTACATGCTACATGATCAACTGTTTCTGATCCTTTCCACACCTTTTCTTTCACAATGCAATCGCATTACCAGTACAAAAGTTTATCTTTAACTTGTATATATATGTGTATTTGAAAACAGTGTTAATGACTATTTACAAATGTCTAGATTTTATAATACAAATCATATAAACTAAATCAACTACTAATGACAAATTGTATTTATCTATAAAACTATTGAATTCCTTTTTTTTTATAAATCCTATTAATAAACAATCTTAAAAATTTGAAACAAAAAGCCAATGGGTCATGCAGCACTGGCCACAAATGTCAAATGATTGAATAATGACCATTCTGTTTACCATTTTAAATTCTCTACATTCCCTTTAATAACGTGAGTGATATCATTACATTTCAGCCACATTTAAATCCAAAGGGGTTACAGAATATGTGCAACTGTTGCAACAAGCATACTCATTAAAAATCGAACATTAGAGACAGACAGAGGAGATGCTCCTCCGCGACGATTCGCTCAAGTTTCTGGCTTTCTCTCGATTTAATGCCCATTGATCCGGCCGAGAGTCTTGAGTTTCGGGAACATCTGCGAGTTGGTGGCTAGCATAGAGAGACATGGGTATGGGTATCAATGGATTAGGGCTGTGGGACGGGCAGGCAGCATGTTCGTCATGAATATTAGAGGGCCATGTTCTTTATTTATTGATCAGGAGGAGAGAGGGCCTCTAATAGTTCCTTCCGTGTAGGCAGGAGGCTGTTTGCTGCCTACGGTTTATGTAGATGTAGATGCAGATGAGTTGGAGATGTTTGCAGGGTGTTGTATGGTCGTTTAGTCTCCAACCGATTTGTCTTAATACACAGCTTATCTCACGATCTCTCATCCCATTTCTATAAATCCATCTTCTGCTTTCCAATCAATTTGATATCATGTTCACTATTATTCAACCTGCTTCTACATCTGATAGGCTTTTCATCCAAGTGGTTGAATCATCTGTTGGACTAATTACGGTACCATTTACCAAATATCATTCATACTCCTTCGTGTATACATTATATCTTATGAAAAGGTGCTTTTTAATGAAATGTTATTTTGTTTATGACTTATATTTCTGTAGAAACATATACAATCTCTACCATTCACATCATGTTCTTTTTACCAAACAGCTAGACCACCAAAATTTATCTTTCATAAATGCTTTACATACTTGCAATCCTACTCCATAAGTATAGGAAAAGCTAGAACTTTGCTACTTCAACTCCATCCCCAAACATCGTTCCTTACAGCACTTCGATCATGAAGCTGGCAGAATGAGGCCTATGTACGGGGGTGTTAATACTACATTATAACTTCGCTTCCTAACCATTCCGATGCCGACGCTGATACTTCAACTATGGGTGCGTTCAATCGAATTTTCGAAGCTAGAATCACAAACATGAATCACAATTCAAAACGCCGTTACAAAAAGCAAGGTCACTGCGGTTTGCGTTCAAGCGATTTTTCATCAATGCTGATTCTAGCTCATTGCGAGCCAAACCACTGCGCATCACACTGCGCAGTATGGCCCAGGAACTTCGGCGCGCGCTTTCTGGAATTGTTTACGGCCGACTGTCGTCTGCTGTTTTGAGCATAGATCGCAATAATAAGACAAAGAATGAGAAGGTGATAGAAGGAAGAAACAAAGAATAACATAAGGAAAGACAGAAAGATAAAGTCGATAGAATGATTAAAACAAAGAATAACATAAGAGAAGGTGAAAGAAGGAAGAATCGAAGAATAACATAAGGAAAGACAGAAAGAGAGAGTGATAGAATGCTTAAAACAAAGAATTACATAAAAGGTGATAGAAGGAAAAAACAAAGCATAACATAAGAATAGAAGGAAGAAACAAAGAATAACAAAAGAGAAGAAGGAAAAAACAAAGAATAACATAAAAATAGAAGGAAGAAACAAAGAATAACATAAGGAAAGACAGAAAGAGAATGTGAAAAAAGGAAGGAACAAAGAATGACATAAGGAAGAACAGAAAGAGAAAGTGATAGAATGATTAAAACAAAGAATAACATAAGAGAAGGTGAAAGAAGGAAGAATCAAAGAATAACATAAGGAAAGATAGAAAGAGAAAGTAACAGAATGATTAAAACAAAGAATAACATAAGAGAAAGTGATAGAATTATAAAAACAAAGAATAACATAAGAGAAGATGAAAGAAGGAAGAATCAAAGAATAACATAAGGAAAGATAGAAAGAGAAAGTAACAGAATGATTAAAACAAAGAATAACATAAGAGAAAGTGATAGAATTATAAAAACAAAGAATAACATAAGAGAAGATGATAGAAGGAAGAAACAAAGAATAACATAAGGAAAGACAGAAAGAGAAATTGATACTGCTTAAAACAAAGAATTACATAAGAAAAGGTGATAGAAGGAAAAAACAAAGAATAACATAAGTATAGAAGGAAGAAACAAAGAATAACATAAGGAAAGACAGAAAGAGCAAATGATAGAATGATAAAAACAAAGAATAACATAAGAAAAGGTGATAGAAGGAAAAAAAACAAAGAATAACATAAGGAAAGACAGAAAGAGCAAATGATAGAATGATAAAACAAAGAATAACATAAGAAAAGGTGATAGAAGGAAAAAAAACAAAGAATAACATAAGAATAGAAGGAAGAAACAAAGAATAACATAAGGAAAGACAGAAAGAGAAAATGATGGAAGGAAAAACAAGGAATAACATAACGGAACAGGCCACGATGGTATAGTGAACGCAAATTGCATGCAAAGCGGGCGCGCGGTTTTTCCCAAACCGGAAGAGGCTGCGTCATACAATCATGATTGAGAACTCCGTCCGTTCAATCGAATTTTAGCGACCGTGATTCTTTTGAATCATGATACAAAACGCATCTTTTTCAGCGTTTCATGTTTGTGTTTTCAAACACGTTTATTTTTACGACCGACGAAAAAATCGCTTGAACGCATTGCGTTTTAAACTAAACGTCTTTAGAAACCGTGATTCTAGGGTGAAAAAGTGTCGATTAAACGCACCCTTAGCTACTTTAACTCCATCCCCAAACATCGTTCCTTACAGCGCTTCGACCATGAAACTGGCAGAATGAGGCCTATGTACGGAGGTGTTAATACTGCATTATAACTTCGCTTCCAAACCATTCCGATGCCGACGCTGATACTTCAACTTAGCTACTTCAACTCCATCCCCAAACATCGTTCCTTATAGCGTTTTGATCATGAAACTGGCAGAATGAGGCCTATGTACGGGGGTGTTAATACTGCATTATAACTTCGCTTCCAAACCATTCCGATGCCGACGCTGATACTTCAACTTAGCTACTTCAACTCCATCCCCAAACATCGTTCCTTACAGCGCTTCGATCATGAAACTGGCAGAATGAGGCCTATGTACGGGGGTGTTAATACTACATTATAACTTCGCTTCCTAACCGTTCCGATGCCGACGGACGCTGATGACATTCCCAGATGAAGGATCCATCAGGGTCCGGGGCAAGTTAAAGCGATCAACGTCGGACGGCCGTCGGAACCGATGACACCGTTGCCAAAATTATACAAGAAGATTAATCACGTCACAAGAAATCACTGCGGCTACAGCTCATTCAATGGCATCTACATACCCGTACTAGAAATAGGGTAGACAAATTCCCTGTGATGTTTTGGGTGTGAGCACTGGGCAGACATAGTCTGTAGGCACACAGACTCTACTTCAACACCTGAACATTATTCCATGAAGCCTTGAGTTGAGCCTAACTCTGTCAGGAGCAAGTGTATTGGCGTAAATATTCATGAATGAATGATACACGCCAATAATATCTAAAACAACAACAACAACAAGTATAGTACAAATCCTATTAGGTATGTGCAGTAGATGATGCAGTCAGGAAATAGTCTAATAGTTCTGCTTTACTGTTAAAGGGATTCGGTAACTTTGTCTCAGATTCTGAAACAAAATTCTGGATTTAGCTCATGATGCAATGATAATTATAAACCTTTAGGTCAGTCAGGAACCCCATGACTTTTACAAGCCGATCGCCTGTCTGATTATCAAGATATTTATGATTGGAATTACAAATTTTGAAAACCGTTCGCCTGACGGTTTTCATAACACTACAGTCTATTGGGGAAAACAAGTATGGTAAAACCGGTCACTCAAAGATTTTTACTTTTTTGAGGCACTTCTTGATCATTTTGAAGCGCAATTTTTTTAGGGATTCAATATTACACCATATCACAGACACTGATAATACGTAGGGCCGTGTATCTCAGATTTAACATTGTTAAACGATGCCTTTAACAAGGGTTTGTGCCTGCAAACTAGGGCAGACAAGAATTTGATTTTCGATGGGGTTTGGGATGAGAGCTATGTTATGACGTTATCAATCCGAGGGCATGATTGGGGATCTTGAATGAGCCCAAGAGAACAGCTAGTATCATCGCCCCTTCCTTGCCACGCAACATTTCTCACACAATTCATGCGTTTCCGCATTACAGGTAGAGATCAATTACGTTGCTGTCAATCTAATTGTTCATCCCTCATGACATTCTTTTCTCTTTGGAGGACATTTCCAAACAAAACAAAAGAAAACAAAATCCGCAAGAGGAGAAATTTAGGGGCTCTTGGACCTGTGAGGCCTCTACTGTGGTTCTGGAAATGGAGGAAGGGGAGGGGGAGGGATGCCTGAGCCTCTTGTGTATTTTGAGCATTTCAATTATTCAATCAATAATTGATGCATCACTCTTTTCTGTAATTCAATTCGATCCTGAATCCTAATCAGCATGTAAATTCAAAATGAACTGGAATCACAATAGATGTCGAATTGTCAAATTAATCAATTGAAGAAATATGTTAAGTAGTTTGCCATTCGATGTGAAATGAATGTCGTGTCCAGACTCCATATGGAACAATATTCTTTTCAAACTTTGATATTTTGAACAAATTATTGATAATGCACCGATATTTGCCAGAGGAAGAAAGCCAGAGGAGAAATACCAACAGCCTGTTGGGCTGGCATCCTTCCTGGTATGCTGGAGAATTGTAACCATGGAAACCGCATGAATTCATGTACAGGGGTTCTGAAGGTGAGCAGCAGCATCGATCAGGTTTCTTTTGTATTTTGTTCACTACTCCCTGTCTCTTTTGACGTTTGCTTTCCTCAGTCAATCTACAGCCTCTTTCACCATTTTCTCTTCATTTCCTGTTATTCATGTATGTCTTTGTCTAATTTCTTCATCTTCTTCGTTTTTGGTCAGACAAATGTTTGATTGTGAGCTTTTCTCTGCAAAATGATTTCCATCCCATCTGCTCCTAGATCTTTCAAAGTTCCTCCCATCCCCCACCCCTCTGTCTCTCTCCCTCTCCCAGTCTTCCTCTTCAGTCCGTCCCCCTCCCCCTCTCCCCCTCTATGTCACTTGGACTACCTCCCTTATTCTTTTGCCCTCCCTTTCCTCGATCCCTACCTCTCTCTCCTCCCTCCTCCCTCGCTCTTCATACCTCCCCTCCCATTTTCTCTTCTCCCTGCCCCTGTCTCTACCCCCTCCCTCCTTTCCTCCCTCCCTCCTTTCCTTCCTCCCTCCCCCTCTCTCTCTACACTCTCCCTCCCTCCACCCTCCATCCTCCTCCTACCCTCCTCCTCACCCTCCTCCTTCCCTCCTCTCTCCTTTCCTCCCCCTTCCTCCCCCTTCTCTACCCCACCCCCAAAAAAGAAAGTCACTCTGATGAAGCCATCACATATTATCAGTCTGAACTGCTAAAGCCCAGACGGATAGTAACATACTTCCTCCCCTTCTCCTCCATGAACCAGAGACACATCCATGGAATGAGATGAATGAAGCAGAGAGGTGTATACGACACATGGCACGCATCACTTAAAGAGAAGGTTGAGTTCTGGGAAGAGGTGAAAAATAATTTGTGAGCGTTACTCATTCTTATTATGCAAGTGTGGAAGAACATCAGATAAGACATGTTCCCTGAAAAGCATGGCTCTTCAAATGCCTTCATATTCTAAATATGCATGTAACATCGTAAAAATCGGGGGGCCGGCTTTTTACGTCACGTGTTCGTGTAGTCCCATATACATCTTTCTGTGTACAGTGTTTGTAACTTTACCAAGACTTGGCCAAATTTCTTATCATTTTGATGATTCCAGAACCTTGCAATACACACAAATTCTTATATGCTAGATGATCAACCTTTTCTGGTCGGTTCCACACCGTTTCTTTCACAATGCAATCGCATGACCAGAACTCAACTTCATCTTTAAAGTTATAAATGGATGGAGTAAGAAGAAGGACTCCTGAAGATCATAGTAAAGAAGGATCATGTATACAGAGCAGTGATTGTGAGGGATCATGTGCTGACTGCATTATGTTCACTCTTGCATTCTACATTGAAAGAAAATTTGCATTCAGAAGGAGAAAACAGTCTTGTATTCCCCAAGCCAGAGTCGCTTCAAATATAAAAGTATTTTTGAACAGATTTCTGACTGCAATGCAATCTCATTCCATACAAATTTATCCTCAATCATTACCAAAATAACACTCCTAAAATTGTAATCAGGATAACATATTCACAAGAAATCAAAGTTCAGGCACATGAAGATGGTTCAATTTTCAACTCAGGTCTTTTTTTCTCCCAATCCCTTTTAGAAAGTTGCCCACATCCTCACATCCTCACATAAAATCTTGATAGTTCAATTTTTTGTAAAGATTCATGTGAGCTTCCTGAACTAATTTCCTCTTTGCTCTGATCATTGTAAGTGAAATATCTCAAAATATTTATGATCGATTTAACATTAACTACATGTATTGCTGCAGCTTGATATTTCTTCACATACAAAATTCAGGAAGAGACTTCCAAAGTCTTGAGATCACAATATTTGAATCTGTGTATTTTGTTGGCATCACCTCATATATCTACTCTATTTCATTATCTTCTTGAAAAGTTTGAAACAAACCCCAAACCCTAACCCAAACGCGGTATCGCTCTTGACGTCATCAAAGCTAGCCGAATATAAACACGCTCCCACCACCAACCCACATGCCCCTCCAGCCTAGTTCTCTGTCCGTTTCATTTAATGAAACCTCACGACACGCTATTGATTAAACACTTTGAATCAAAACAAAACAACAGTGTCATCCCTCAACGAATATCAGAAAGGATCTGGGGGTATATCCATTGCTACAGTACAATGTTTGGATTTAGTTTGTAATCTTTGTGTTGCGAAACGCTATTGATTAAACACTCTGCATCAAACAAAACAACTGTGTGTTTCCTAATCAAAATATAAGATAAGATTGTGGCGGTATCTCTGATGCTACAATGCTTGTATCTAGATTGCAATAATGCAGCACAGCTTCCAACCAAAGATGTTTTTGCTCCTCTCGTAGCAATACTACTAGACTAACTAAATCGTCTCTCTATTATTATTTACCAGACCTTATTTTGTTTGGTTCTCGAAAGCACATTGAGATCTTTTGAGAGCTAAATCACTAATACCCTTTTCTAACTGCACTCTATCGGAGTCACACCGATGAAAATACCGATTGAATTTTCCTTATGTAAACAAAGGTGAAACCGCAGTTTTCCCCCTGTCGGTTTCTAACTGCCGGTGAAATTCACTCGCTATGGGCGAGCCCTTGCCGGAAGTGAAGAATTATTACGTAATTATTATGCCCGCGCTCCATCTAGCTAGCATGCAGCATGTTCAACCATAAGTCAACAAACACAGCTGGTTACGATAAAGCGCGCGTATACTGCGACCTTTGACGATTTTAATCGCTGTTTTAATCGCCTTTTTCTCCCGAATGTTTGCTAACTGCACATTTCATCGGTGTCACACTGATAGAATGAGAATTTCTCCTGCTCTTGAGCAGGAGAATTTAATCGCCTATTTCTCTGTTTTTCATCGGCTATTTAATCGCCTTTTTCTCCTCTGTTGCTTTCTAACTGCCAGTTTCATCGGATGCGTCCGGATGCATCCGATGAAAATCAGTGCAGTTAGAAAAGGGTATTAGAGAGTTTAAAAAATACATTGATTTTTCACTGGATGGAAAGAGAATACAAATCTTACTTGTCTGGTTGTACAAGAAAATCTTTTCAAGAATATATGAACATTACTTTTTGCAAAATTTGCCATTTAGAATTAGAAATAAAACAGCAAAATATTCTGGTTAGGTCAAATATATCAAAAATTCACACACTTTGCTATGAATAATTACAATCCGATAAATCTATAAATGCAAACCAATACAAAAATAAGTTCAGGCCTGTACATAGCCTGAGCCTGACACAAGGATCCACATCCGCATTCAATTTATGATATTCTAATAAGTAATATTCATTTTAAAACACAGCTGCCCTTTTGAGCAAGTGTGAAGCGAGCAATAATAAATACATTTCCCTTTCCTAAATCATCATCTTTCCGCTACCATCAAACCCTTCACCCTCTTGTAATGGCCTGGAGTGGAGAGGGCGGCAAGACTCAAAGGGAAGCGTGATATCGAAGGCAGCGTGCACGATGTTTACCTGCCTGCTCGGCGTGATTGGATTCTCATTTATGACGCGTGGTGGGGATGTATCCGGCTGGCTTTCTTCCTCAATCCCGTAAAAAAAAATATGATGTGTGTGAGGGTTAGATGAGATTTGAGGATTTGAAGCTAATATTGAGTTCCAGTTAAAGAGTAGATTTTTAAGAAAAACTGGCTAGAAGTAATACTGAATTGTTTTTCATGCACAGAATATAATAAGATAAATGAAAATCAGCTAGAATTGATGTTCAATGAAATGCACAACTCCGGCCGTTTGCATTTTGGGGGACCACATCTTAAGCATGGAATTGCGACTTTCCTCATCTGACTTCGCTCATTACATGGCATTTATACATCTATAATCAAAATTTTTTGGTAGCCAACATCCATTTGTAGTTTTCAAATTCAGTATAAATTCTGTCCTTCTCTGTTAGAATTCATCTTTCGTCGATACCACATCTCACAATTTCCTATTTTCCTTTAAAGCGTGTCTGCACTAGTTTGGCCAGGGGGATTAGACATCCATGCAAAGTCACTGACAGGTAGTTATTTCTTCAACTCGGCTCTCAATTAACATAAGAAAAAGGGGATCAACAGGCACTGATTAGGCATTGTTTGCTATATACAGGGCGCAAGTATCTATAAGAAGTGCAGTGGGGCTTTAACCCCTGATGCGTGCTGGCAATGAGATGGATAGGGTTAACTGATCGAGTCGTGGCATGTCTCTAGGAATGTTTTCTAAAGCTCCTCGTGTTTCAAGATATGGCTGGAGTGTTTGGGAAGGGATGATCTTCAGTCTTCTGCAATGTTTGCAGTGCAGTCAAAACAATGCATTGTGAAAAGAAAAAGTGCAACTGAGGTGACGCCAAATATGTAACCGCTCTGTATTTAGGTATTTTATTATCTTACTTTAGAAGAGCATGTTATGCATTTCCATCGTCATTTCAAACTTTTGTCTAAGAAATAGGTTAGTGATGTCCTTATTTTGCTATTTTCTGGTACATGTACTTGAGATGTTCATTTTTGTTTGTTTGCAGCCTCAAGAGTCAATTGCAGCAGTGTTTTCAAGCAATCGATTAGATAAAGGCAACATTTTTGTATATCATTTGCAGGAGAGGGGGGGGGGGGGTTCTTGACTGGAATGGCAATCTTTATCATTCAATAAAAAGATGACTTCAGCAGGAAAAAGAGACATTTTTAAAAATCGTTGTAACTGACTCTCAACATTAGCAAGGTTTCTTGGCAGAGCTGCCAAGACAAAATGCACCCAAATCAGTATTATGTTCAGGAAATGCATATTTCTCAAGTAGGAGTCTAACAATACAGATTCCTCTTTTTTCCTAAAAATCAATATTTGATCTTTTTTCTAAAATATCAATTTTCAGTAAGAAGTGCTGAATCAGTATGTAGTAAATGCCAAGACAGCTTTGTCTTGGCATTTATGAAGCATTTTCTGTCCAAAGAAGAAAATATACACATATATATTCATCAGTTGTAATTCTAAGAAACAAAACATGAAATAGGTCTGTTTGGAGCCATAATCGGAACCAGAAGTCATATACTTTATAACACATCCTTACGACTCCAAACAGAAAAATTTCTTCTAATTTATGCAAAAACGGTCGTTCCACTTACCGGAGTTCCTCCCACTGAGATGGCTACCTTGTTACCACTGGATAGGACTTCAATCTCAAGTTCTTGAGGTATGGTGTCTAAGATATCTCTCCCTCCATCTTTGGTCTCCCGAGCATCTCCCTTTTCAAGCGCCTCACCGTCTCCACCTGCAGCTGAAAGAGTAAAGGTGAAAGGTCATAGGTCAATTATCTATTCAAAAAATTAATTTGACTGATAAGTTTGGTACTTCATGTCATTATTCTAGTAATTTATCAATTTGGAAGGGAATTCAAAGCCTGCACACAATGTGTGCAACAACTCCATCTTTTGAGGTCTTTTGTTATGATACTGTCTGATTGATATCATGTCTGAGTATTTGAATGGTTATTTGAGCAATAGCAAATTCAATTTTGACAGTTATGAACATTCCATCAGAAGGGGGATTATCTCTCTAGTGAAGTTGTTACCTAATCTTGCCAAAGTATTACTCTTTTTTAACAGCTAATTATATTTTTAAAAAACATGTAATATCCACAAAATAAATAAATTTCTGTCTGATGCAGAATTCTTATTCATTTCTCTTCTCAATTTACAGTATGTAGAGAATTTTGGCATAGAAATATTACATCATGATAGCCACTCATCAACAACACTGTACATATATCATACACACATGGTGGTAAATAACACTTGCATGGCAGACAATTTAGCTCACAAAGGTTAAATGAACAGCACTCTCTCTCTGCCTCCCCTCTCCTCTGGAGAAAAGGAATTCTTTGAAAATTGAGCATATTGCTGTTAAATCAGGCACAAAATATGAGAAAAGAGATTCCCCAGTCATCCACGATGCTTTGAGGATGCTCCTGGGCAAAATCAGCGTTGCAATCTCGCTATTTTGATGCTCTCTTTAATAAATTGCTCATATCTACCGTCTTTACGCCTCTGGGCCCTAGCGCGATATTGGCAACAAAGCGGAGTCTTCTCATTTTGCCATCGGTACAAAGGAACTAAATGAATGAAGAGATGGGGGGTAGGCGACTAAGATAGGGAGGTCATGTGACATATCATCCGCATGAGCACCCGAATGTCATGTTACGAAGCAATACGGTTAGCTATACATGCACGTGTATTGCACAAGAAACACATTTCAGTACGAAGATAAAGGAAAATTGAAGCTTGTATTTCCACCCTCATGTTCAACACTACAGCAAATAATTGATACTAAAAAACCTATCGGGAAATGCTCTGAGAGTTGCCTATAGACTAGAATGATTTTTTCATATTTTAACTTAAGTGGGAGAGCTTAGGTATGTTGTTGGTTTGTTTTACCTCACTGGTAAGGCGCCACGGATTTATTCAACTGGCATTCGGAATGCATTCGTTAATCTTTATGGAATGTATCCAGAATGCGCACATTCTAGACACATTCTCAAAAAATTGATGCGACCTGCGCCTATTGTCTAGAGAACAAAGGGGCATTCCAGAATGCGCACATTCTGTACGAATTCTGGAATGCATTCTGGAATGCCCCTTTGTTCTCTAGACAAAAGGCGCAAATCGCATCGACTTTTGAGAATTGGGCGATGAAAAAGCATGACCGAGACGCTGGCGATTAATCGAGATGCGTGATTTCAATTGCCTGCCAAAGTGACTATACCTCATAAGGTTCGACAGCGCGGCTCACTTTTAGAAGGAGTAAGAACTATTTCTAATTATCTTTTTAAACAGGGTATAACATTCGTTCTCTCAACTTCTGATTTTCTGAAGTTGATAACAGCGAAAACACGTTGTCTCCTAATTGAAGGGAAAAATATCTTGGAATTACGTTTCCATTTCCCAATAAAAAAAAAGTTACGATCGCTTTATTTCTTAACCGTTAAAATTAATTTTGACGCTAAGAGCTGGTTTTAATACAAGTATTTTCCTGCTCGAAAAAAGATTGCATTTATATAAAATAAATTGTTTGCCTTTTCAAATTTCTGCCGACATAGTGTTGGAATATGAATAAGTATAATTTTATATAAACAGCGCGGAGCCACTTTTAGAAGGAGTAAGAGCTATTTTTTTTTCATCTTTTAAACAAGGTATAACTTTCGTTCTACCAACTTCTAAATTTTTCGAAGTTGATAACAGTGAAAACACGTTGTCTCCTAATTGAAGGGAAAAATATCTTGGAATTACGTTTCCATTTCCCAATAAAAAAAAAGTTACGATCGCTTTATTTCTTAACCGTTAAAGAAAGATACGTAATTACGTATGCTTTTTTTTTAAAGTTAAAAGCAACCAGGGGCCTATACAGCTTCGACCCCTCTCGGAGGGACTTGGTAATAAGGATAATATTGAAGGGCACAAAAGCGTATCAACGTCATTTTGAACCTGGGACCTCCCGGTTATGAGACCACTGCTCTATATACCAATGATCCATTGTGCCTGCCTATACATTGGCCCATTTTGACAAAGCCCATCTCAAGACAATGATACACTGTTGATGCTGTCCTGTCTTTGGACCTTTGACAAAATTTCAAGATCAGAGGTGAAAACAAAACGCACAAAGTTCAGACAGGTAAAGCTTTGTGAAAGACAGTGAAAGATTTGTCAGCCATCAAGCGAGGCGAGCTTCACTGTCAGTTATCATAGAGACAGTGTATCAATGGCCCTAGGTCTTGGATAAATTTAGTCCCATAGATAGTTTCCAGATGTATGGATGACATAGAAGTAGATGGATTACTCTGAGCCAGGGCGCTTACTTCTTCGTAATTCTTGCTTCAAGCATGGAGATCTAGTTGTAGAAAAGCCTATGCTATGAAGTACCAGTTCTTGCTTCATACATGCCCACATAGGGGTGATTGTCATGGAGGATTACGGTCGAAGGGGAAAGTCTTAACCCCCTCCCCCACCATGTACCAAGGCATCTCTCAAGATTAGAGTCAAGATTCTAGGGGTGGGGGCAGGGCTACGCCACTTGGGGACGATGTACAACACCTGGTATCCCAAAATGTGTACCCATTGATCTCAAGAGGTTTCCAAAGTCCACTTGATCCATCACTACCATTTTTCTTGGTAATCTGTCCAAATACAGACTGCTCCCGGAACTCTAGATTTACAAATGGAGACGATTTAGGTCACTTCTGGGCCAGTTTGTTTCCCTAGAGCTACGGAATTAAAAAACGCAGATTTCTGTATTCCGGACATGTAATATGATAGACACTTGAAAGAGAAGCACACACTTCTTAGAAAAGCCCTCTTGCTAATCTATGTTATTCAATGTTTTCGATGTTTTCGAGTGTAACGTATCCCCATGCTGTTGACTTGCCATGACCCTGGAACTTACTTCAGGCTCGATATTTTAAAACTGCAAGTCATGTAGGCCTAATGTTTTCATCAGAGACATACCCCTGTTTCTAAGGTGACTTGCTCATCACATGCTGTTGTATACATCATATATCTACCAGTTGCACAGGGGAGGGGGGGGGGGAGGTTCCAGTTCCCCAGTAGTTTTTCTCAAACTACCAAAAATATAATTCTTATGAAACAAATGTTCTCTCTTTTAATAATTTCACACATGGACTGTACTTAAAGCAGCCTTCCAAAAGCAAAAACAACTAACGGAGAAAATAATTGTATTATTCAAAACAAAAAAAGCCATCTTATGAGCAAGAACTCAGTTTATGCATCCATGTCAGCACAATAATCTCAAGATTATGAGAATTTCACACAAACAACATCACCCTATCCCCAGTCAAAGGGTCTGCACCAAAAACTACTGAAGTAAGACAAGGAGATATATATTATTTGACTTCTCCCCAAAGTCCAAATCTCTGGGATATCACCCTGACTGACTGACCATATTAAGCCATGATTCATTCATCTCAGAGGGCAATTTCAAGTGCTTGGACCGAAGACGGGTAGTAATCAGAGGTCATGTTGATATTGACCTCCGCCATACCATCGCCTTGACGATGCCCATGCTGGGGGAATTACCCAGACAGACCAAGGAGTTATACCAGCTCCCTCGACAGACAGACCAAGATGTCAACTGTCCTCTTGACAACTGTTGTTGTGAATGAATTTCCTCCTTCTTCTTTTTTTTAAATTTTTTTTTTACTGGAGGGGCGATATAGGCCACATCAATATCAGAGCTGTATATGCCTACTGCTTAAAGCCTTGTTCATATTGTCTGTTTGGTGCCAGAAGGATGTTAACTCATATTAACACAGAGTTAATGCCCTTCTACTTTCTAGCTCTTTAATAACAGATAATATATGCCCTTGTATTAAAACCCTTGACTATTGGCAAAGTAAAAATGACATAAGGCGAGGCGTCAAAAATATCGATACCAGCAGGCTGCCGCCTCACGTATTGGCGCATCGAGGCTGCAATTACGGCCGAAGCCAGGCTGGGGCAATTATTTTTCACTTATTAGCCCAGCCGGCTTGCGCCAGGCTGGGATCTGAGGCTCGGTTTCCATTCGAAAGGCGGCAGCCGGCGCATGCTTTTGAATGCCATTTCCTACCGCCAGCGGTAGCCGGCTGAGCTAATTTAAAAAATGCAGCCAGGACGCACAAGTGCAGTTAGCTGCCGCTGGCTGGTATATTTATTTTTGACGCCTCGCCTAACCATAATGCATTTTACATTTCTGTATTTGTATACTACATGAATAAATACATGTGAGCACAGGTAAGACCCTTTCTGGATATATATACACAAGTACCAGTTCTCAGTTTTCACCCTCACTTTCCATCCATTAACATGTGGAAAAATGACATTCATTCATGAAAAGGACTG
This sequence comes from Strongylocentrotus droebachiensis, assembly GCA_035222895.1. NCBI lineage: Eukaryota > Metazoa > Echinodermata > Echinoidea > Camarodonta > Strongylocentrotidae > Strongylocentrotus > Strongylocentrotus droebachiensis. The sequence goes on from JAVYIG010003988.1 coordinate 23,127, forward strand.
TAAATTACAAAAAGTGTCCCCAATTCAGCTTCTTATTAAGAAAATAACTGCACATATAAAGACATTTTCTCAAGAGAGCTACCAGCATTCAATCCTAACTTTCATGCATGTTTTCACTTATTGGCCGTTTAGAGCAAGAACATGGAAGGACATTCACTAAAAGCACTTTACACAGAGTTAATGCACTTCTAGCTCTCATTTTATTTAAAAAAAAAGATAAATCATAAAGGATAACAAAATTCCATTAGCATCTGTAAATATGGATATTCCCTCTAGGAGAAATTATTCATTCTCTTTGCATCTTTACTCTGCAGAGCTGCCAAAGAACCCTTTTATAGATGGGGTAAGATTTCTTTTGATTGATGACAAAGTAATATGCATTCTGAAGTGTGAACTAAAGAAAAAGTCTTAAATCTCAGAAGAAGAGAAAAATATTTTAAGTTGCGTGCACATTCAAGATATTGGCTGTTCTTTGTTGGATGCCTTTTAGAAATATTCATGATCAATAAATTCCTGATTTTCTCAGGAATGCAAGCATGTTTGCCCTCATTTGGCCTGTCTTCATCAGATTAAGATTGCCAAATATCCTGCTATTTCAACTATCCGATCGCAAATTATCCAGTTAATTTGTGTCTTCATCAGCCCGGAGTTGCAATTGGTGGGATATTTGGTTGAGATAATCATCCCAAGATATCTTGGGATAGTTTGCAAAATATCCCGCTATTTGTCTGGTGCGTCTTTACCAGCCCGAAGACTCGCACTATGTGCGAACGCTGATGAAGACGTGATTTGTAACTTCAGGATTGGTTCCCAAATCAGAAATAGCCGGCTCTTTGGCAATCTCGAGCTGATGAGGACAGGCCTAACGAGACATAACACAATCTACAAATCATTTCGAAGTTTGATTAAAGATATATTCAATCAAATTACACTAAATCAAATAAATATAATCCTGAGCGAAATAAGAAAGTCAAGCAGTTACAGAAGTACAATAAAGCAGAGGGAATGGAGCATTGCAAATAAAAAAGTAAAAAAACAAACAAAGGTAATTTCACACTAACTGCACTTTTCAGCAACACCATCAACCAAAGCCGTATTTGTAGGGCATCTTCTGACATCAAAACAAGGTTGTTTTGTCTTGAGTTTCATTGGAAACAAATACAATTTTGAAAAAGTGGAACCCTCTCAGTTACGATCAAATAACAATGCTGTTTGATCAAAATCTGGGTTATTGTCATGACAGATATCATGCAGTTCCAATTTCAAAAGAAAGGCCAGAAAAGGGGTTTCAAAAACATGGTTTGTTATTGTCGTACCTAATTGGGGGTCTGCATGCAAGTTAATGTATCGAGCGAGAATTGGGCAACAGTGACAGGAACGGTCTGGACCAAAATAGATTTCCTTGACACACATTGCAATAATGCTCACAAGTTGAATTTAGGCAAAAGCTGTGGTACTATAGCGTCTTCTATTTGGCAGTTGGGAAATGATGGATCAGGGACAATTTCTTTCGTTTTTAGCCTAGGATTTTTAACAGAGAGAAAGTGACAAAATTTGATGCATGAGTCCACTTTAAAATTGCCAAATGGCGGCATGTAGGATGGGGCAATTTTTTTTCTTTTCACTTGAAGGAACATTTTCATTTTCATGTTGTTGAGGACGGAAAATTTCACATGAATAGATCACCTGGTAATATCATGACAGGCTGCAGAGTGCAGTTCAGTCCCACATGTACAAGACCATGTACAGTTTCTTGGTCTCTTTTCTCAGACTCTACTAAAAACATTCAATTGTCAATATCACCAGAATTATGCATAGGGATCAGAGGAAATTCCTTATCAGAGGAGAAAATGTATCTCCAATTTATTTATCTATTTATATTTATTCATTTTAATTGATCACGGTAACTCTTTCAATGTTAAATCTGTTTTCCTGAGAGGCCCTGTACAAATTATAAATTACAAATACAGAGGAAATTAACTGAACAAATCTTAAATACACACATACCCAATCAAGGTTTTTTTATTTTTTTATTTTTTTATCAGAAACCAATATGAAACAAGAACAAAAGCAAAATAAGGAAGGAAAAAAATGCGTGCCTGCATCGAAGCAACAACAACATGACATGTAATATAAATAAATATTCCATGCATATATACATATACACGTATTTTTCAAGTAAACGTTCACAACCTGTCAAAAGATCAGCACATGCTGGGAGTCCCTGCGAGATGTGTCAAGTACCGAGCGAAACCCGACCCTCCCATGGTCAACGAAGGCTGAGAAAACGCTCTTGAAAAGAGGCCCAACCTAACACAACAGTCTCAACACAATCTTAAACTTTCTTCTAATTGGACCCACTGGATATGACTGTGAGGAACTGTGAGACTGATTAAATACAAGCAGTTGTTGCTACCCTCGAGGCAAGAAGTTGAGTTTCATAAAATAATTGCCCATGCATGACCTTCGTGAAATTAATTGTACAGTAGCTGGTCTGTACCAACATGGATGTTTGCACCTCCCCAAGTTGAAGGTGAAGTTCAGTGTGAGGCATTTCTGCTTATAAAGTTTGAACACATATCGTAGAACAATACTAGTGATTGTAATAGCTCCCATGTTTCACTTTGCTGTTAATACGTTACAATTCTTATAGCCGAATCCTTAACGCAAAATGTAGTAGTGGTGGTGTGGTGGTGGTAGTAAAAGTAGTAAAAGTAGAAGAAAGAAGAGGAAGAGGAAGAGGAAGAGGAAGAGGAATAGGAAGAGGAAGAGGAAGAGGAAGTGGAAATGGAAGTGGAAGGAGAAGGAGAAGGAGAAGAAGAAGAAGAAGAAGAAGGAGAAGAAGGAGAAGGAGAAGAAGGAGGAGGAGGAGGAAGATGGAAGGAGGAAGAAGAAGAAGAAGGAGGAGGAGGAGGAGAAGAAGAAGGGCAAGGAGGAGGGAAGGAGGAGAAGAAGAAGAAGGAGGAGGATGAGGAGGGAAGGAGGAGGATGAGGAAGAAAGGAGGAGAAGAAGAAGAAGAAGAAGAAGGAGGAGGAGGATGACGAGGGAAGGAGGAGGAGGAGGATGAGGAGGGAAGGAGGAGAAGAAGATGATGGAGGAGGTGGATGAGGAGAAGAGTATTTGCCTTGTCTTTTAAAAACATCTACAATACATCTTCACTCACATTTTAGGAGGATATCTATCCTGTAGCCATGGAAACAACTACATCATCCTCATTACTGAATTACAATTGCCACTGAACACCCTGAACCTATGGGAATCGATGCTCTGATTTGCCAAGTGCATCGCTCTTAAAGATTCTATCGCTCGCTCAAAAGATATCTCAGTTATATTGAAGATTAAAATTGGCATTTCAGACAGAGATATAGGAAAGCTTTGAAAAGATTATTCTATTGCCAATTTTGAGAAAAGAACTCTAGAGAATACACTATGAATATTCATATCTGCATCTTTTGAAATCCTTAAAGTATCAGTGCAAGCATATAACAACCCATAAATGTGAAATGCACATTTGTCTATTTTCTTACAAAACAAACTATAGCCACGGAAAAAAAAAACTTTTCTTGTTATGTTAAGAAGGTATTTTTAAATATATTTGGGGTAAAAAGGACAGCCCATATTGTAAGGAAAAAATCTTATAGAGCATTCAGTATCGATTATTTCAATTTGAAAATACTTGAAACTCAAAAATTGAAGAAAAAAAATCATGGACAATCTTTTAAAGTGCGGGTTAAGCGTAGATAGGCTTGAAAAGCCGAGCAAACCAGTATACATTTCTAGATGAGATCTCCAATCAGCCTCCCAGCGGGGGAGGGGAAGAGAAAGATAGCGAATGCTTCTGCTAGGAATCTGACTGAGCGACTGACGACACTGTCAAATGATTCTTCCCACGTTCAGAGTTATCTTAATTAAGTAAGGCAATACCATCGCAATGCAGGCAGCTGCGCTGGGGATTCTTTCATCTATCTCTCTCATTCAAGCACGTTTGTGCCCTCCCCCAAATGAGCTGTTGATTTGTGCGTTACAGCAGTTGGTCTACTTGTGACAGGTATCGGCATTTGGTATTTAACAGATGATGCAAACTAAATACTGCAAAATAAAGTGTGATTGTTTTTCAAGCAGTGAGGAGTCAATTCTTTTTGTCTTTTTGTTTTTATTTCATCTCCACTGGAATTTGAAAGAATGCTGATAAAGAGTAGAATCCATTCAGTGCTTGAATAGAATTGTTATTCACAATGCAGTTATGTTCAAACTTGTGCTCAAACAGAAGTTTCTTAAAACCGCAGGAATTTTGAATTATTCCTCAAAATTCTGGAATGATACGATAAATATTTTATTTAACCCAGGGAAAAACAAACTTCAAAACTTCAAAGAAATTCCTAAAGATATAATATCTTCAAATTTGTATTTCCAATTTCAAGTTAAATGGACAAATATTGTGTCTGTGTTTAATATATACTGATATACTCCTAAATTGGAAACAAACAGGCCTTAGTGTCAGGCCTTAAGTTCATAATAGTCCAATGATCCAATTACAAAAACAGCAGAAGATTAAATCATCAAAATGAATGATAAAAATGTCTTTAAAAAAAAACTCTCTTAAGATCTAAATATGTAGCAGAAGAAGAGCACATCAGACTGCAGATGGATCACCTTTCCAATCCCATTTGACAATTGTAGAGCTGTGGGTGGATGTTTTTCTGGCGGTTTAAGGGTTAACCATTCCATCCCTGCCCTCTTTTTTAAAAGTATTAAGCGATCCACGTCGGGAGCAATCACGGCTATAACCTCGGACTGGACACATTAGTAACCGAGCGTTTGTCAGCGGCGCGGACAGAGGCGAACTTGGCCGAAATTCCAATCATTCTACCAATGGCTATTTATACATTTTTTGCATGCATGCTTGCAGGCTGGAGCTAGCAGCAAGCTATAATGACCCCAATGAGTTTTGATAGCTTCCTTAAGCCCAAATCTATCAGCTATGATTTCTATCTACCTTGGGTGAAAGCAAACCATTAGTAGTTTGATATGTTTATTTAATCAACTTGGTTGAAAAATTTAAGTAAATCAGGAACAAAATAATAACCTATTGCCATAATCATGATTCATACACATCACTCTGTGTTGTTCATTCATTCTATGGTTTCATTCTCTCAATCATGTTCTCCCTTCATCCTTTCTTCATTTTCCTCCCTCTCTCTTCCCTTCCTTATCTCCCTTCTCCTAATTCCTTTTTTTCTTCAATGGTACCATTCATTCCATGTACATTTCAAGTTATCAGATTGTAAAGGAATGGATTGTATGTCTATATGCTTCCAATTGAATTGAATTATTAAACTTGAACTTGACTTTTTTGTGGTAAGCTTTAATTTTCCTTTTTCTCTCAATTCATTCTTTGTAAAGTAACTCTTCTTCCAACTATCTTGTTTTACAAGGCAAAATATGATTCTGCTTCAAAGTAGAAATATACCATTCTTGTCCCCTCATGACCTATGTTTTCAAAATCAATAATCAACTTCTATTAAAGCATTTCAGCACAATAATACAACGGCCTATACTTAGCAATGCATCCAAATACCTTATCTTGTTCAAGAAATGACCTTCCGATGATACCATGTACTCCTACAACTCAACAATTTTCCCCAAATGTTATGTCTGCAAGCTTAGAAGAAAAAAAATTGCCCTGGAATTAGAATCGATCCGCCCAACACCAAGCCAAGGCCAGTTACCGTAAATACTGGGTAATCATTATACAAAATCAAGGGCACACCGGCCTCAAAATGAGATATTCCATCACGGCAGCCTAATTTCATCATCCTGCGCCAAAAGGGCATTAACACATATCGTTTATCTAAGGGTTAATGCCCTTATGACGCTCTATCAGCAGACGATTTTCCTACCGATACTTTCTGGAAGACCACTGCTACTTGAGTAACCCCTGGTTCTTCAGCTTAATATCATTGCCATTGATTGGGAGCCATTCATCCAGCACAGCCGACTGACGCTCATCGATTACAATTTTCCCTTTGCTCTTTTTTTTGGTCTTTCTCCGGACTCGTTCGTTTTCTTTTCATTTCTAATCCCTACATGAAAGGACTGGGTGATTTACTTTGTTTAGAATCCAAACATCATCTTATTTTTTGTTCTCATGATGTATGAAAGGAATTTCAGCTGAACTGGTTTACATACAATGAACTTGTTTGTGTATAAGTTAGATTTACCTACATGTGCATATTAGGAACATAACATAATTTCCAAACAAGATGACTACTATACCGACTAGTAATATTTAATATTTAAATATACTACTGAGGATAAATTACAATAAAAATATACAGATATAATGAGCTCTATTTCAGATATTTCTTTCTATTTCACCATGTCACTGTCTATGCTTATCTGTCTCTCTGCCTCTGCCTCTGTCTCTGTCTCTGTCTCTGTCTCTGTCTCTGTCTCTGTCTCTGTCTCTGTCTCTGTCTCGACTCTCTCCCTTTCTCTCTCATCTTATTTAGGAGATTTTTTGTAATACATGTAACAGTGAGCTAAATAATAACTCCAGAAACTAAATCATCTTGATCTAAAACCCATTTGTTGAGAGGAAGTAGGGAGTAAAGTCATTATTCTCTAGAGATGTAATACACTTCTGGCTATCAGCAGTTGATACCGTGCTCATCGTTCACCATATTACGTATCAGGGTAAGATGTGAAACAACTGATGAGTCAAAATCAGATCAAAGGGATGTGGTCAGAAATATGCCCCTCCCTCTTCCTGCCACTAATGACATTCACTGCAAATAGTCACTTTAAATCAAACATCAGACTCTACAAAGCATTTACCTCAGAAGCCCATTCATGCCCAAATTTCATGATATAATATGTTTTTACAGGCCCAGCAAAGGGAAACAAATCGTCCCCGAAACTAGGCCTATTTTCAACAAAACAATATCGCATACTGAGAGCCAGGAGGATATAAAATAAATTCATATTTTCTTGCAAAGAGTTTAATGCCTATTTTGGAAATCAAGAGATTATACACTGTATGTTTCCTTGTCCCCCCGTCCCCCCCCCCCCCCCCCTCACCCCCAAATTGTTTTGGTTTTGCTAAGATCGAGTATATTAAAGACAGAGCAGCACATTATAAAAAATCATGTACCGTCTGAGGAGCAAGACTAACCAGGATGGCAATGGACTCTGCATTTGTTGTGTAAACAGCCATGCTTATTTGACAAGGGCTCTATAGCTGGGATATGAAAATAAATGTTCCCCTGAAACACAGACAGCTTTATCTTCGTAGAACAAGTCAGGCTTTCTCTTATTAGGAAAGAATGACCTTAATACGTACCCAGACAGATACATGTATATCCCCATGTGTGTGTGTTTCAATCTCCTGGCTTGTTTACTTTGTATATAAACATGTTAGCCATACAGACACTGAAGGCAAAGTGATAGCATTTTCAAACAGGACAGTTGTTGTTGTCAAATCTACACTGTTTTTAATTACTCCCAGATTCCCTAAACATGCATGTGAATGAATTGTGTGTTCAATATATGCCAAGTATTATCTGCTGTATTGAAAAATGAAATTCTAAAGCACAAAGTCATTATTATAGGCTCTCGATGATAATAGATTTTGAATACTAATAATACTTGTGTAATAAATCTTGTTGCAGACTATAATTATTTATCAGCATATAGGATTGCATTGCTTTGAAAAAAGTAATAATTCTTCCTTTAGAGTTTAGTGTTACTAGTTCTACAATAAAATTTGCTAGTTCTAGAATATTTTCAAATGTTTCATTACACCTACATGAAATCAATCAACACCTTGGAATTTGGAAGCGAAATGTAATCTTCATCTCTGTTCACTACTTACAAATGCCCACACCATTGTAAATTAATGGGACAATGTGTGAATAAGTGCCAAACTTCACTTAATCTAACGTTCATAACAAGCTTTTCACTGTTAATTCATCGTAATTCAACGCTCTGATTACTGACATGAAAACACAAATACAATTCCAATTTGTACCCATCCATCACTCCTGATACGATTAAACATGATTGAAAAAAATGGTGGCAAATTTTTCACCATTCAAATTTATATTCTGTGGTTTTACATCTGTGCCAGTTCGATGTCCTTGTTTACTACTACCAATAACAATTAATTAAAATGCCGCATTTTGAATCAATTTGACAGTAAGCTCGTAGCAATCCATCACAAGGATTAGGTACAGGCTTCTCAAAACTGGACTAGAGTAATTACAATATTTCACACATACATATTACATATACATATTCAAATCTATATTCTGAACCCTTTCATCTGTGCCAATTCGCTGTCCTCGTTCACAAATACCCATTCATGTGATAATTAAAATGCATTATTTTGAATAAATTTGACAAGTTTTTAGCAATCAATCACTTGGATTTGGTACAGGCTTCTCAAAACTAGACTAGAGTAATTACAATAGTTCACACATACGTATTACATACACATATTCAAATCCATATTTTGAACCCTTTCATCTGTGCCGATCCGCTGTCCTCATTCCCAAATATCTAAATCTTTAATAATTAAAATGCTTTATTTTGAAAAAAATTGACAGTCAGTTTGCAGCAATCAATCACATGGATTAGGGAAAGGCTTCTCAAAACTGGACTATAATAATTACAATATTTCACATAAACATCAGAAATTCCATTTTGTATTACAAAAAAGGGACCTGTTCTGCATTTAGATGGTAATTGATCATGCCTGTATAGGCCTGTATTCATCAGCTCGAAATGGCCAAATATCCCGCTATTTGAACTATCCCGACCGCAAATTATCCAGTTAATTTGCGTCTTCATCAGCCCGAATTTGCAATTAGCGGAATATTTGGTCGAAATAATCATCCCAAGATATCTTGCGCTAGTTTGCAAAATATCCCACTATTTGTCCAGTGCATCTTCACCAGCCCTAAGACTTGCACTATGCGCGAATGCTGAGCAAAATATCTCAAGCTTGAGTTTCAAGTTTCGAGGTCAAGTCTCGAGCTAATGAAGATGCGATTTGTAACTTCAGGATTATTTCCCAAATCAGAAATAGCGGGATATTTGGCAATCTCGAGCTGATGATGACAGGCCTTATAAGAAACTCCTTATGTGGGCCAATATTCAATTTACATGTAAATCCTAAAGCCTAAAGCCCAAGGATGAGATACTAACATCAGGGTTTATCATCGTTAATTATTGATAGCCGCTAAATTGAAAAGAAATAAGCGTATGCACAGTGCAATGCATCATGAAGAAAGGGGAAAGGAGAGTACCGAAGCACAAATCTAGAAATATCTGAGAACTATAGCTGTATACAGAGCGAAAAGCATCATGAAAACTGAAAGGATGAAAAAGGTGTACTGGAGACTGTTGGCATGTTCAGACTACCAAACATATATCAAGAACTGTTGGATAAAGAATCGTCATGTAGTGAAAGGGATGTACAGATTGGATATAGACCTTGTATTAAAGAAACGTCATATAAAGAAATTAGTTTTGAAGAGGTCAGTTGACAGCTATTCATCGGACTATAAGACCCTCGTTGAATTGGTTCTTTTTCCACTTTTGGTTTAACATATGATGTTAACACTAGAACAAGATTAATTGCTTATTGTACAGCTATCTGATTTTTGTACGGGCATACAATTGATTTGTGTAGGCTGAACCAAGAAGGGGCTGATTGAAGAATTCTGAAGGTATAGTGCATAATATTAGTAAGGTCACTCACAGAGGCAAAAAAAGGGAGATTTTCTGATTTCTTCTTTTATGCAATATCATAAAGAAGTACACTATAAACTATAACCCTATTGAGAAGTCACTCTGGAAATCCTGCACGTTTTGAGTGGTATGACTGGTGTCTGCTTGGATTGGAAATGCCCCACCACCAAAAGCTAAACACTAACAAAAAAACAAAAAAATTGAATAAATCAAGTTGAATAAAAACTTCAGATGAAATTAACCCATGAGTTCGTAAGTATACATAGCTCATTTACCTTATAAATATGTTACACCTCATGGCTCATTAATTTTCTATATTTTGGGTACAACTCCTCACTCCAGAGCATAATAGGGTCAAATCAATCAAAAAGATACTAAAAGCAACAGTTTCCTTAGAACTAACCACACCTGAAATTCCAAACATTCTTTCAAATACTAGCCTGCTTATAACTTTTAAAAAAAGAATGAAACTGTCAACTTTATACAAAATGATGAATGACCCATAAGCACAACCAAATGTTAAGGTAAAGCCATGATAACTCATAACCAGCATGAGAATGGTTCAGGTTAATCCTAAAAATCGATGAAAATGAGGTAAGAAATTTGATCTTTTTATGAAGGAATGGGGCCTATTTTTCTAATGATTTTGGTTTTAATATCATCAAAAGGAGCATCCTACCACATAACAACAAACAAACAAACATCGGTTCTGCCCAAACTTTTCAAATGAAACACATTTTACTTTAACATTACAGTGGAACAGTGATTTCAATAAAAACGGAACTCTTTGATAGCATCCCATTATGACACGGCCCTTAAGGAAACCGGCGCTAGATTGAAGGTGTTGTAAATGTAAATGTCTCCGGCTTGGAAAAGATTGAAAGAGACTTGCGATCCCGCCACTAAAAGGTTGCCTTCACCAGTGGCAATACACTCAATCCATCACCTAAGGGCCCGTTCAGACTTAAGGACATTCATATGAAACACATTATAAAAATGCTGAATGAAGAATCATTCTATAGCAAAAGGGTGTACAAAGTGGATAAAACTTCACATAAAGAAACTAGTTTAAAAGGGGGCAATTGATGTGACAGCTGGGCAGTCATCATTGAGAGCTTGTGATAAGCCCCTCCCAGTTAATACAATTTTTTAATAATACAACACCCAGACAAGAACAGTACTCTGACACTTTATTGACTTTTCATTCGAAACAATGCCCGAACATGTGTTTTGTTATACGTTTTGATATACGTTCTGATGATCAGACTAGCACAAATTCATACTTGTCTACATCTTTAAGCTATATGATTTTTTTATAACCACACAAAGAATTTCGGCAGGCTGAATGGGGAGTTGGTCAACACATCACATTGAGAAAACAGAGCTCCGTTGCGGAAATGAAGTATCAGATGTTCATTATTTTGCTCTGCCTCGAGTGGAAAATTATCAGGCCTTTTAAAAAATGTTTCAATATTTTTCAAGAAGTATGATTGATAGACGTATTTGTGGTTTTATTCATGCAGTATGCTACATATTAGTATTACTATTTTAGGAAATTATACATATTTCATATATTTTTGTCTTTGCAAATGTAAAAATACACCAGATGATTGATTCAATGCCTGATTGAATAATTTGTTTTAGTTCTATTGTGGATTATGAATAATGTATGATGTTATTGAAACATATACATCAAATGACACAGTTTATTTATGAGTTTACCTGTGTTTCTCTTCCTTTGAATAAGTAATTCTACAAAACCCTCATATTCTCATTTTTGTCTCATCAATAAACTATGCCTTGCTTCTTGAATTTGGTTTGTTTATTTTAATCTCATTTTACATGTCTTTATGTCTCATTATATAACATTACTTAATTGTATATCACTCTTTTTCATACTTACTGTTTCACTATCTATCCACCTTCATTTCCATTGCCCCCTCCCTCTCTAACTCTATACCGATCCATCTTGGTATACATCCCTCCTATTCTCCTTCCTTCCTTTCTTTCTTTCTTTCTCTCTAATCTCCCTACCTATCTTTATCCATCAATTTTAAATACCTGCCTACCTAACTACCTACCTGTCTAACCATCTACCTATAGATCTATTTATATTTCTGTATATATATCTGTATATCCTCTTTCTCTAACAATCCCTTCCAGCTAGATCTATACTTATTCCATTCCCTCTAGAGCAACAGCTTGTACAAAAACTTATACATCAGTGTCCATATTGGAATCTATGCAAGTGGACAAATACTGTTTGTAGGATTACTCCACACAGCTAGCACAGACAATATCCAATGATTAATCATTACTGTCCCTTCAGCCCTCGGTATACCACTAATCATATCTAAATTAAATTCAGAGTTGTCCTTCCAACTCAGGAAAACACACAATTCAATGTACGAGGGACGTAAGATGGAATAATATGAATGAATGATGGCAGGAGATAAATGCGTACCTGGTAATCAAGTAGGAGCTATAGTATAAGGTCAAGTCCAAAGCATTTTGTTCCATACAATACCAACATCATGTAAAATATTAGAATATCAAATAGTTCTATAAATTAGATAATAGGAGGAGGAGGAGGAGGAGGAGGAGGATAATGATAGTAATAAAAAAGGAGAAGAGAAAGAAGAAGAGGAAGAGGAAAAGGAAGAAGAAGAAGAAGAAGAAGAAGAAGAAGAAGAAGTAGTCGTAATAGTAGTTGTAGCAGTAGTAGTAGTAGAAGTAATAATAGTAGTAGTAGTAGTAGTAGTAGTAGTAGTTGAATAAGACGAAGAAGAAGAAATTTGATACAGTGATGTATCCACTATACCACAACACCTCTACTAGAGTTTGGGTCAGACCAAAAACATGGAAAATGACAATTGGAATGTAGAATTTTCTTTACTTGTCAGTACTCCCAATAGTAACGAATGGGTCAGCAAATGTCCAAATACCTTGGCTTTCTCATGGACTAGCAGCACAGAATTCATAAAACTCATTTTGCTGTAGAGAACTTTATTTTCGACAAAACCATTCACCAATTCCTGTACAAGCTTAATTATGCTACTTCCTATTTGACAAGCCAACATCGAGGACAAACCATAAAAAAGACCTTGCGGCAATTTGTACAGCAAAGCAGTCTTTCATTTAACACAAATCAAAAGATAATGGAAGGATTATTATTTCAATTACTGACCTTGTCTTATATGAATTCACAAATTTCTACGGCTAATTGTGAAGATTTTGTCGGTACCAAATAGTTGCTCTTTCTATATTCGAGGGAAAGGAAGACTTGACGATATAGGAGGAGGCCAATATGTATATGTGGATTCATATAATACAATTAAATTTGCCAATTACAAGTAACTTTTCTTCCAAGGACAAAGCTGTGCCCCCAAACAAGACCTAAACATCAAACTATTTCAAACAAAAAAGCTGGTACCCATCAACAGGATTTACCCATCTATGATAAAAAATCTGTTAAAAAGTTCTGCTGAATCTGATATCAAAAGAATGACACCAACAAAATCGATTTCCATATGCAGGAATCCCTCAATTTTCACTCCTGAACCATGCAATTACATATGAACAGGGGCCAAATACACATGGACCAAAACTTATTTGGAACCCCTAAACAGGTTAATGTTTATGACACCCCATTCAGGCCAAATGGCATCTGCAAGAATCTTCAGTATTGAAGGAGGCAGATTATCTTGAAGAAGAAGAAGGTACATTGAAGATATATTTTCAAGATGTTTGACCAGGGAGGTGTCAGTGACAAATTAAATGTTACTTACCTTCCATTTGAGCTTCTCTTAGTTTTCTGCCTGTATCTGCGATGAATAATATGTTGATTAGTACTGTGACCAGTAGTACAGCTAGAAGAACCATCTGTAAAAGGGAGAAAAGAAGAAAAAAGGAATACAAATTATGAAATAATTGTGTCATTTGAAAACTTTTTAGGAATCTACATAAAATATTGAAATGAAAAAAGAGTTCATAACATGAATTCAATGCAAGACTACTTAAACAGAATAATCTAAATGTTAAAATCTTTTCCATCTGCAGATCACTTGTTGATACATACATTTTGTAAATCACCTGCTGTCATATTCTCCATTTGTCTTTCTCCGTTTCTCCCCCCCCCCCCCTCTCTCTCTCTCTCCCTCTACATCCCTCCTCCCTTCATCTCTCATCATCTTACTACCCCTTCCCAACACGGGGTCCCCCTCCTCTCTTCTTTCTCTCTTTCTCTTTATCTCTGCCATGCACTCCTTTTCACTGATTTATCGATCAGAATTCTTGATACAACACACAAATCAAAAATGACTTTGGAACAAAAACTATGCGTTTCACTTCATTGAGAACAGAAGAAGCAATTAACTTCCAGTCTAAAAGTACAGCGTATATATAAATTTCTCCATGGATGCCCCATTGTAGGTCATCATTACAGTTCCCGTCTCTCTTCACTATCTCATCCCTCCCGCCCTGTCCTACATGCCCGTCTCACTCACTGACTGGACCTCCTTCTTACCTCACTTGCTTTCAACAGAAAACAGGGATTAATGAACACAAGCTAACCAAGCTACTGTAAATGTCATTCAAGGCATTGAATGACATGCTGGCTGAGAGTGTGGGGATGATGGGGTGGGGATGGGGGGGGGGGGGGTAGTTAAGATGATGGTTAGTTCCTGATATTGACAGAGGATGAGGGAGAAAGAGATAAAAAGCTACAGAAGGAGAGAGATGGGGAGAGAGAGAGTGAGGGGTAGAGGTGAGGGTGAGACAGGAGGGATTGAGAGTGAGAAAAGAGAGGATAGGAGAAGAAAGGGGGAGCTAAAGGAGAGAGGAAAATAGGAGAGGGGGAGCGAGGAGAGAGGGAGGGAGAGAGGGAAGAGAGGAGAGAGAAAGAGAGGGGAAGAGAGGAGAGAGAGAGAAAGAGATAGAGGAAGAGAGAGGCAAAGATAGACGGAGAAAGAGAAAGAAAAATACAGACAGACTGTGACCATGGAGAGACAGGCTAACATAATCAGCAAAGCTAGGCACAGAAGAAACCGTCAGACAAAACAGAAGGACAAATCCCATACAAACATGAAAGGTAAATGGCTACAACAGAAAATAGAGAGTGGATAGAAGGAATTAAAAGATAAAGAGAGACACAGACAAGGAGAGAAATAGAAAACTGCAACAACAAAAAAGAACAAACAAAAAAGGACATTTCAGGGACCAAACTTCGAGGAATTCACTGTTCCAAAATAAACATCTTGCTTGAAATCTTCAGTTCTTCACAATTCATATACATATACCCCTTTTCAACAAAAGGGAATAAAAACAAAAATTGGATCCACGCATTCCCTGGAGCTTATTTTAAACCTGAGAGAAGTTCAGAGCAAACAGAACCCTTCATATTGCATCAATAACCAGAGCAATATTGCCAAGTCTTGCATTTCATATATCGTAAATCCTCGCCGCAGCGTATTATTTGCCCCTGCATATCCAAACCTTGAATAATTCGCACTCCAAGAAAACATCTCGAGGCAGTAACACCGAACTTGCCGAGAAATTGAAATCTCGGGCTGCGATAAACCCATATTCATCTAGATTTCTAATAAATGTCATCTTATATCATGATTTATACATGCTTCCAGGCAAAGATTTGCGGTGGATCATCTTAGTGTACATATTCATGAAATAATAAGCCCATCTTACGATCTGAAAACTATGATAATGCTTGCGGTTTTTAGTACATTTTAAGAATAAAGATATACAGGAAAGAAATGGAGATGGAAGAGGCTTGAAAATCAGATAGACAGAGTCAAGGAAGAGAAGAAGAGGTGAGGAGAATTTAGCAGAAGTTAGGAAGCAACAACAGGACAGCCAAGGATGTCACACCAAAAGAGAGAGATGGAAAAAGAACGAGTGAATTATGAGAGAAACATGTTTACATGAAAGGAGACAGGAACTTTTCAATAACTTTTTTTCAATATATTTTTCTTTCTCAAAGTATAATAGATTACTAAAAGGGGCATGTTCCCCGTATTCCAGAGGGCGTTCAAAATATGTACGCGCTAGCGGACGGTGCTATAGCTGCCTATTGACACCAACAGAATACGGCTCTTACGCAGATGGCATGTTCCGATAATTACACTGGCGGGAACGTGCCCCTTTAACTAACGAATAATATTCTTTGAACTGTATTGAATTAGTAGAATGGTCATTATAAATACATGTACTTTCATTCCTTATCATCTTTTAACAGGTACATACAATTAGTAGTATGCATTGAGAAATAAATATCCACACAAACCATAAATTACACCCTTGTGGATCTATTCCGGTCAACTCCACGTTTCCCGAAACCATCCGAAATGATTCAATTCCCATCTTCTCGTCAAATGCATACCGTTGTGTAATTGACGAGAGTATGGTGTTACAAAATGGGGCATTTTGGTGACAATTTATCACTCGGTACCTTGCAGCTCGGTTTCCAATTTCACACAAGGCTGCTGATGATGGGGCTATATGGTAAATAATGGATATGGATTCAGGGCAGGGAGGTGACCTGTTCAGGGTAAACTTGGGACTGCAATGATACGTCAAGACTCCAGATTATCGCGTTCACCTGTACTACAGAACAAACAAATTGAATCCTCGCTTATTGAATTCATCCTAACCTTAGTTTTAGAAAGTGGCGTATCCTGGAATAGAATAAAATGAATATTCTAAAAACTTCCCGAGGATATAAATTCATACTAGAAAAGATGTAGGTCTAGAACAGGAAGAAATCAAAGGCGCATTTTGACTTGTATCTTAAGAATAACCACTTCCTTTGAATGTAGATATCATCTGCTTGTAGCCACAAGGGCGTTTACTCATATCATGTAATACAGAGTCAAATTCAATGCCTTTATATGGCTCTCACACAATATAGCTTAACTATAATCATAATTGATAGAAAATTTGAAATATTCTATTTTTAGTACTATGTAGCATATATCACATTATGTTCACATCTGTAGGGTTTCTTCAATTACATTTGAATTCATTTTTGTGATATCACAATTGATAGAAATAGTCTATCTTGTTTATATATCATAATTGATAGAAATAGTTTATTTATTTATATGAAACTATAATTGATAGAAATAGTCAATTTTTGTTTAGAAACAGTCTATTTTTGTTTATATGATACCATAATTGATAGAAATAGTCTATTTTTGTTTATATAATACCATAATTGATAGAAATAGTCATATTTTTGTTTATATGATACCATAATTGATAGAAATAGTCATATTTTTGTTTATATGAAGCAAATATCATGTCAACATCTGTAAGGCTCTTTCAATTACATTTAACTTCATTACATTAAAATTAAATAGGTATACACCATTCACCTTTGAATAGTGTATAGTCTACTCCATCAATTTTGCCTCATACTTTTTTTATCCCCAAAATATGCCAGGCACGTGCAGTTTCCCATATGAAATCTTAATGGGAAAAACGGCCGTACTGATTGAACTTGAGCATTTATGAATGGGGATCTGGTCTGCCTATTACATGCCTATTAGTCATCCATTGTTAACGAACGAGGCGTTTAATGATGAAACAGTGTGCGATAGGAAGAACAGAATGGCTGTTTTCCTCATCATTTCCCAGACTTCAGAATTCCGTCACATGCACTGATGGCACGGTAAGTAGAAAAACAGGCATTGGGAAAGGATATCAATTTATAATGGGTAGAGAAATAATCAAGTAATTGCATAAACATAATTGCATTATTTATACATATGCCAATAGTATTACAAGTGAATGTTGTGACAGGTATATGAATATATGGTTTTGAGTATTCTATTGGTACCTTGCATGTATTTTCAGACGCTATCTTTCTCTCTTTTGTAAATGGCAAAAGGCTAAATTAATGAAAAGAGTGGATAATTTTTTTTCAGTGAAAGTATGTTATGATTTATTGTTTTGGTCTAAATATATTTAAGCACACCTCATGACCTGTCCAGAGCCAGAAAGTAACTAAATATGTGCATTTTAAAATATGTCAAATATGCTAATACCCTTCTGGCTCCAAAGAGATTGATACATTACAATTTTCCAATATTGGGGTAGTCAATGACTCATAAATATATGAATATTACTATACGTTATTTCACACTATCTATAGTATATTTATGATACATAATGTTATGAATATGCAAATTATTGGATTGGAATATGCTAATTCCAAGGGATGAGGTGTTAAATTGTTAGATGATCGAGCTAATAAACCAGGAATCAAAAGTAACTAATCATCCAATTTTGTCTTGATTATTGAATATATGAATTTGATAGTTTAAGTTTAATAGAATTTTCACTGGCTAGATTATATTACTATCAAAAGACCTCGCCTTAAGAGTCTTACAAATCACTTTAACCCTCTCCAAGAGAGGAAACGGAAAAGATGAGTCCTATTTAAACAAACTGTCACGATTCATCTCTGCCCCCTCGCATTCACGAGAAACACTCCTTGCTATTATTCTAATTGCTGAAGGCACCGGCAGAGCGCCAAATATTATATCTCTGCCCGTCATCGGAGAAGGGTTTCGTATCAAGGGGGATGTCTCCTGGATTTAGACATTTAAGCGAGGGGCCTGATCAAAGCCGATTGCGACGAGAAAACGGATCCAGCGAGGCGTGTCAGCCAGCAGATTGCTCTTACACGCAAGGGGAAAGATTGGAGTGTCTTCTACTAATACTGATTACAGTTGCACCCCTATCCCCCCCCCTCCCCCCCCCCCTACTCATCCCCATCCCCTCCCCCTCCAACCCTCCTTTAAAAATACAGTGAAGCTGCAGGATGTTATTCCATTAAGATTAGTCGAGGGTGACAGAATTCCAATCTGTTGCTCCTATTCTGATGACAGAATTAAGTTTTGATTGGCAATGGCTTGGTTTGTTTGACTTCCCTCTTCATTTTCAAAGGTGAAGTATACTTGAGGTAAAGCTTAAATAAGAAATAAAAGAATCATGCAATGTTCTATGAGTATCTGCATGGAAAACGTGAGGCA
This sequence comes from Strongylocentrotus droebachiensis, assembly GCA_035222895.1. Lineage (NCBI taxonomy): Eukaryota > Metazoa > Echinodermata > Echinoidea > Camarodonta > Strongylocentrotidae > Strongylocentrotus > Strongylocentrotus droebachiensis. The sequence goes on from JAVYIG010003988.1 coordinate 41,931, forward strand.
TTGTGAAAATCTACATGATTCCATCCCCCCCCCCCCCCCCCGGTTTTATACTTTCACAATGTTCTTGATTTTAGATTGTGAACATTTCATGGAAGTAACTGTATGTCTATCAAAAGGAAATTCAAATCAGGAACAAAATGTGAAACTAGTTTTGTTCATTTTCGACATGTATGACAGTATTCCGAATCCTCTGTGATATTTTTTCTAGCACTCTCTCCCCTCTCCCTCCCCTCTCTCTCCATATTACCTGTGAACTACACTTGTGAAAGTGTCAACAAAGCCTGGTTATAACACTGAAATTGTTTCCTAAGCTTTCCTTTGAGCCCTGTATGGGGGTAATAATGTCTTTCCCTGTAAATACTGTCTAAAATAAATGACATTGGACATCAATCCAATAACAAGAATAGTTACATATCAAACACCCAAAGGATTTAGATTTTAGAACCCTTGTACAAACTAGGGCTTCAAGCCTACAATCCAAATTGCGGATAATCTTTAATTTCTCACAGTTTCAATCCTAAAGAGATGTGTTAATACTTTTCACTCCAACATGTACTTAAGATATCCTATCACTTCTCTAAATCGAATGCGATTACCTTCAGACGATTCTATTCAAACCCTATTCTCTATCTCCTTTCAATATTTTAGAGGACAAAACACTTATTATCATCTTCCACTGTCCACACTGTAGGTCATATTCTGCTCCCCTATAAAATGGGCTAGGTAAAGGACCATGCAAGGTTGTGAAGCTATATAAAACATGTGAAATAGATTAGATCAGGCACCTAGATAAACCTTTATCTTAATTGATTGGGCAATTATCGGCCTAGTACAGATTTACTCCAATCACTTAGGATTGGTAAAGCCCTCAAGTGGAATGTAGTCTATTAATAGCCTTCTACTTTTTGAGGTACATGTATAGATCAACATTCTTTTCTAATGATACCAGTGGGAGGAAGCAAGAAGGTGAGACCAATTTAAAGGCATCGTTTAACAATGTTAAATCTGAGATGCATGGCCTTACGTTATTAGTGTCTGTGATATGGTGTAATATAGAAGCCCTAAAAAACTGATCATGAAGTGCCTCAAAAAAGTTCAAATATTTGAGTGACCAGTTTTTCCATACTCATTTTCCCTGATAGACTGTAGTGTTATCAACGTTTTTTTTTAATTTTGAATTTCAATCATAAATATCTTGATAATCAGATGGACGATCAGCTTGTAAACATCACTTTTAGCTCTGGTGTGCTCAAAGAGAGCAATGGAAAAGATATAGAAATATGCAAGTTACTCCTAAAACATTTCACTGTTTTGTTATTACTGTAGTATTAATCATCTTCAAGAGGGGGGAGAGGGGGGGGGGGGGGACTTCATAGAGATTTAAATGTATCCTGTGCTGAGTGTCAAAAGGATGTTAACCCTATACTAAAGTAAATGCCCCTCTTCCTCTGAAGAGACAATAACTTTCTAAGCTTGTGGAGTCAAATGTGGGTTCCGAAGAATCAGATCACATTTCATTGCTGTATCTTGCCCAACACTATACTCAAAGTGAGAGGTTTAAAGCATGGTTACATACGCCTAGGCCTGGTAGAGGGTCAAAGTCATGGTTTAAATCATTCCAAATACATGCACATCAATTGAATTTGATATAAAATATAAGTTTCTGAAGTCACTGATTTGTATTAATTATCATAATCATAATGTAATAAAAGACTTGTAAATCAATGACTTCACATCTACTGCAGACAAAAAAAATCATTAAATATGGAACTTTTTCTTTACCAAATGCTCTGTTCTTTCCTCTTTCCATTTGTAATTGTCTCCATGACTCTTCAAAACAAATGCAATACCAATTCAATTTCATTGGCATAGAAAAGGCTGGCGACACCCTGCTTGTATGCTATTAGACGAACAGAAGAACAACCTATAGTTAGATTGAGCCTATCTAGGCAAGCCATAGGCAAGCCAGGGGTAGAAAGAACTGACGCCGAACGTTCCCTAATACCTCACATGCCTGACCTTTCAAACATCTCACCTCAATTTTGGAACATATTGGCATGACAAACTATATTTATCAATTTCTCCTCTCTCTGTCAACTCTTTCTCTGCCTCTCTCTCTCTCTCTCTCTCTCTCACACTCTCATATCATATCTATTTTGCATTACATTTATCTCTCCCTCATTTTCCTTCTGTATCTACTTGGTACAAGGTCACTATCTCTCTCTATCTCTCTCTCTTTCTCTCCCTTACTCTCTCTCTCTCTCTCTCTCCCTCCCCCCCCCCCCCTCTCTCTCTCTCTCTTTCTATTCCAACTCTGTACTTTTCTCAAGTACTTTTAACCCCAATCTCCTCTCTTTTGTTTGATTGGAAAACATACTTGATATCCAATACTTTTCCCTTTATCAAATCAATTTTGAATATATTGATCAATAAACAGTGGTCAATATATAATTGATAACATGCTCCATCTCTGAGAGTTTTTTCCCTCCAATAAAACATTGCACTTTTGTTTTCTCATTATAGGTCAACAAACCCCTTATTCTACGCAATATTTAAAAAATACATTTTCATACATTTTGAAGTTAACTCACTTTTCCCCCACACCATAAGGAACTATTGGGCATACCAAAACTAAAAATAACCTACTTGGCACTTGCAAAGAAAAAGTGGTATTTCTTATTCACAATAAATCATGGAAAGACAAAAAGATTATCCACTTAGCCAATGGAACAGCCTAAACTGATTTTGTCTGCTTGGGGCAACAAGGATGTTAACTCTGTGTTCATATATGAGTTAATGCCCTTATGGCTGCCAACAGACCGCATGTTTGTTGATGGTAACAAGGGCATTATCAGCCTTTTCACACACAGCTAAATGTCTATAAACATGACTAGTATAAACGTGTTTCGAACGTGTTTAAACTAATCACGAGCCTTTCACACACAGAAATTTCGGTGCGATCGTTAATCGTTTCGTGATTAACTACTGCTCGTAAAATGCGCAGTAGTGCCATTGCGCATTGAAGGTCATGTCATATCAATCAAAGCGCACGCTCCATCCAGTTTAAACACGTTTAAACACGAATAACCTTTCACACACAAAATGTCAAGCTCACTAGATACGAACTTCGTATCTGCAGCCTGCTTTTAGGGGCGTATGGATCGCGACTTCGTATCTATCCCAACATCGTATAAACGATGTTCACACTGGGAAATTTTGTCTATAAACATGTTTAAAATTTTACGATGATTCTAATCATCTCTAGATACGATGAATTTTAGCTGTGTGTGAAAAGGCTGTATGTCTGTGTAAATTGAGACATATAATGCCCTTCTGCCCTTGAAGAGACAGTATGTAATTTGTATGAAATGTATGCAGAAATAGATGGGATTATAACTGCTGTTTAGAGGCAGAAGGATGTTGAATCATATACTACTTTGCATGGAATTAACCCCCTTATGATGCTTAGAGTAGATGGTGAGTAGAGTGTGTCACATGCATAAAGAAAGACGGATAAGACTGATAACATTTGTTAAGAGCTTGGAAGCATTTGTTTATATTACACTGATTCAAACATCCAATCTAATGCAAGATAAACGATCCAGAATAAACCATAGCAATTTTCTCTCAAAATACAATTCCCATACCAGAGCTCAGAATTAGCTTTAACATCCTTCTGGCTCTCAACAGACTAAAATAGAATGGCACCCCTTAATAAAGACACCACAGACAATCACCGGTGCATACCACGACTTACGCACCTCCTAACATAATTTGACCTTTTAGGCGCGTATCTCCCGCTAATTTGTCATTTCCTAGCCTCTCACCCGCTGAAAGGTGAAAACAGCAGGTGCATGATACCAGTCAATTAATTGTTCTGTAATTGGGATTCCATTACACTAGCAAAGCAGTTGATACACTTTCATTCTGCTCTACCCCTAGGAAACAGCCCGTCCTATCCCCCCCCCCCCTTCAGACAACCAAAATTTGTTGTATAGCTATACCAAAAGTAATACATTTCTTTTTATTCTGAACGCTGCATAACGAAGCATCATACAGTGAAACGTAATATTGAGCATCATTTTGAAAGAAAACTTGTTAAAAATCAGGGTCCTGTTCTCATCTGAACGTCTAAGACATTGTCTGTTTATCCATACACTTTTACAGCAGAGTTAACAACATTCTGACTCCCTACAAACGATATGTAAACTCTATTTCTGGGCAGGGCTTACCGTGAGCACGCTTTAATGATTGGCTACCTGTCATGTGAACTGACCTCTTCAAAATTAGTTTCTTTATACAACATTTCTTGATATGATGTTATTGCCCAGTATATGACGATTCTTTAAAGGTAAAGACCAGTAATGGTCATGCGATTGCATTGTGAAAGAAACGTTGTGGAATCGATCAGAAAAGGTCGATCATCTAGCATCTAGCATCTGCAAGGTTCTGGAATCATCAAAATGATAAGAAATTTGGCTCATTCTTCGTAAAGTTACAAGCACTATACACAGAAAGATGTATATGGGACTACCCTATCTCTCTCACCAGACCATGAGAGAAATAAATTTACCAAATATATGAATTAGTTGGCGGTTTCCCGGCAAATTTTTTATCATCATGTATTAGTCAAAACATATTCTTTCACATGATTGGTAATGAGAGCTTCCATTTCATTTTTTGAAATTGGGGCGTTGCCAATACTGGTCTTTACCTTTAAACAACGTTTTTTTATGCAAGTCTGAATAGGATATTAGGTGGATGGATGGAAAGAGAGAGATGGATGGAGGAGGGCTGGCTGGCTGGGGCTGTTGATCTTTACACATTTCAAGGTGATCCCAACCAGTTAGCCAACAGCAGAGAGATATCCGTGGGGAGAACAAAGTCATTCTAAAGTCCTCCTAGAAAGGAACGGTTTAAATGCAGTATGACTTTTGCTGAGTTCATGTTCAGGACAAGTCTGTGGATTCTCTTATCTTGCTATGGTTTTTAAGTAACCTATGATTTATAATGAAACATTATTAAAGTGCGATTCATGAAGTATACAGGTCTCAATATATAGTGGATGCTCCAGAATCCAGATCATGGGGCAACACACGTGAAATATTGGACAACTAAATGAGCCAAAAGGAAGATTCAGTCGCTTGACTCAGTATTGCACCTCCCAAAATGATTTTTATTTGAATGGCTAATTTGGGGCAATCAAAATATTGCAGTTAGCATTGCGTCCTAAAACTAAATTGTATTCCATAGTATATACTATACAGTATCAAAAAGAAACACCATTTTAGTCCATTATGTACTTGTTCAGAATCTCCCTTCCCCTTCGTTTACAGACTAACTCCTAATAAAGTATTAAAACCATCATTAATGATATCATGATTTTTAAGTCTGATGGAACATCCATCCAGTGCACTGACCATCTTATTGTGTTGCCAATTGTGTGATTCTGTCCAATGTTTACAGACCACTATGTGAGCTCTAGGCTCCGTCACATGAGTCATGTCCAATGAGATAAATGAATGGACTATCCAGACAAGAAGAATTGTCAGGGGAGACGGCAACCAGGTTCAAGATACTCTGCGCCTCTCTTAAGCTCGATCCCGGCTCAAATTGATCCAATTCAATAACCTGACACTTCGGATTTGCTTTGTAAATGTCGGGCTTCCCAAGAGAGGTTGAACTTGAAGGACAGAGGAAGGGAAGGAGAGCAAGAGAGAGAAAGAAAGAAAGAGAGGGGGTAGAGAGAGAGAAACAGAGGAATGAAAGGAGTGAGCAGAGAAAGGAGGGAGACAGAGAGAGGGAGATAGAGAGGGGGGGGCGAGACTGAGAAAGTTGCACAAAATACAGAGATACGGGGAAGAAGAAGAGAAACCGACCAACTACGAAACAGAGAGAAGAGAGGAAATGAAGAATGAGAAAGGAGAAACACGTAAGAAGGAAGGATAATAGAGAGAGTGAGAGACCAAATGTGACATATTAGGATAAAGAAAATAGAGAAAGTGGAAGGGGTGTTTGACTTCTAGCTGAATTAGAGAGACTAATTAGAGGAGCCGCAACCCCTCCAGTCACGAGCAAGATTCCGAAACAGAGCCGAAGTCGTTGATGAGAAAAACAGCCAAAGCATGACAAAAGGAAGATGTCAGAAATACCTGCTGATACTAAGTTAATAACGTTTGCTCCGCCCTCCTTCTTAGTAGAGACAAATAGACGGTGAAAGAAACCTGACTCAATGAATTTTATAAGCAAAGAGAGTACGAGAGACCTCAACAGTAAAAATCACAGAATCACTGGTTTAAAGTGATAGAAATGGGTCAATTATCACAATTTGATGAAGAAAATAGATCAAAAGGCTACAAGTAGAAGCAACAAAATTTAGTAAAATTACTCGATTGGATTCGCGGGGAAAATTGAGTCATGTACAGCATGCAACAGAGATGTTGAGTCAGAATGAGAAAGCAAGACAGAGCTAGAGAAACAATATTGCAAAGGAAACATCCACGATCCCCCCCCCCCCCCTCCCTGAAAAAAAAAAAGTTTATACATTCCATGACAAATGATATTTGGATGCACAATCCAGTGTTTGATTTTGAACTTCCCCTGCTGCCATTAAGGCAATAACTTTGTCAATAAGCTTGTCTCGCCTTCGATTTATTGGCCTGACAAACTTGGCGGCAGATGTTTACTTCCCTGTTGAAGATCACCTCAGCCAGTTTCCCTGCTGTTTAGTGCCCTTTTAGTCGGCTCTCTGTACCAATCAGTTCTTAAATTTTCATCTCTAATGCTCTGGAATCTATCTGAGGTGGGGATATACAAAGAAGTCATACTGCGCCTGATGACACACTCCAAATTTTGACACAGAATTCATACCAAAATTGAAAAAAATAGTAACATAAATTCCAGGATTTCTTTTTTATTTCTGGTAGCTCTCCAAATTTGGGACTTTCAACTAAATTATGACCATCTCTAATCCATTCTTCATTTTTGCATGATTACACATGTTGTATAGCTATCAATTCAAATTTAAATTAAAACGATAGGAAAGTAATCAAAATGCACCCAAAGGTTCTCTTTAAGAACACAATTCTGTTTTGTGAGACAACCCATTTATCCCTCACTATTCTATTATCTTTTTTTAGAAAAAAAACATAGCATCTGCACGTCCAACATGATTATCCTCACAGTTTTAATCCTTATCCTCCACATTGGAATTATTGCATTGTATTTAGGGTTTCATCGTGTTAAAGCAAATCATTTTTCTTTTTGTAAATGTGCACACCTTGATGTACCTGCACTTTCTAGTACCGGTACACATTAATGCAAAGGAAATACTTGCACTCAATGGGAATATGTCAGGCAGACACGACGACGATTGGATCTACCGAATCCCCCAGCACGTATACCGGCTTAGATTGACATCATTCGTACATCCTCAGTGAGCCATGCCCGCCGAGCAGCCCCCACCATCCCACGGGGGCGGACCCAAACACAATCTAGCGTGACATTTACAGCAGGAGATCCACCAGAAAAAACAACACCTCGGGATGAACAGGGCCACTGCCTTCTAGTCAGAGAAACAAAACAGTGTCAACGCACCCTCACCCTAGGTTGTTTAATCCCTAACTTTAATTAAACGTTACTTTTATTATTTCAGTTTTAAAAGCAATTTATGTCAAGAGTATCTTTAACAAAGCAGTTACCACAGAGCTATGTCGTAATTCCTTGCTGTAACATCTTCATTAATTTTGAGTCCGGAATTGCTGCCTCCAACTTCCAATTGCTTCAATAGTCAATACCTTTTTAGCACAATGTCAGATTCTATTCTCTGGATAAATCTCAAAGAAATGCAATTGAGTTCAAAATTTTCATTTCATCCCAACAAACGCAAAAGTTAATCTGTCACAAGTTCTCTACTTCTTTCAAAGTTCTTTTGAGAACAAAGAAAAATCTTACTGTCGGCTAAGAGCCAGAGGGGTGTTAACTCTTTTTGAAATGATACGAGTTAATGCCCTTCCGGCTCTGCAAAAATGAAGAAAGAAAGATAAAATACCCTCTGTGGGAATCTAATCCACCATTCACGATTTTTCAAGTACAGCAAGAGACCTGCATCAACTAATTTCATTATCAAGACGAACAGTTTCAATATCTCCCACTCACCGAAGCTCTGATTCCAAGCTATTTATATGAAATAATTCCAGTCACTCTTAGCCGTTGACATTTCAGATCAGATCATCTTTCCTTACCGATCCTATATTCTTTCACAAGAAGTCAAGATTTCTTGATATTAGCTAACTTTTCTCCCGGGATATCTATATCAACTCAGACAGAGGTGAAGAAAAACATCTTGTTTTCCTCTCTCTGACGTTTTACTGATTGAGAAATACTTTCTCTGATTCACAAAGCGATACTACATATGATACAGAAAACTTTCTTCGCTTGGGTATAATCATAAAATGGAGTTTTTAAAGCTTCTAAGAACCTTGAATTTTGTTGCGCAAGCTTTCGTGACTCTGCATACCTATTGTCACCTATCTTTGGTCCAAGACACAAGGCAGCATTAGGAAAATGTGTGACAGATCACTTAGCTTGAGAAAGTCCGCAGGAATGGACGAAAACTTGCGCAACAAAATTCAAGGTTGGTAGAAGCTTTAAAAACTACATTTTAATACTACACATGTATTACACATCATACAACATGTTCTTCGAAAGTCACAAACTGTAATAATGATGAATCAAATGACGGCAAAATCTGCATGAGGGCAACTCAATAAAGCAATGTGAAAACATTCAAGAATGGCCCAACTTTAAAATTGAAAAGGAAAATCAGAAATGCAATATGAGGCAAGCCCTGTCTGGAAAGCAATCCATATGAACTTCTCAAATAGTGCAAAATAGGATATCTGCTCTTCCCTCACAGTAACCGAGCTAGAATATTGCCTGACACCTGGCTTTTACGCAAATACTGGAAAACATATCAGAAAATAGGTACGATTTGTCACATCATTTGGACAAAGTATTGAGATTTATTATGGAATTGACTACTATAAGACACTATAATACAGAAAGGTGCTAACTGAAAGCATTTAACTTGTATGCCCTTCAAGCTCTCATCAGATGATTTATCTGTCCAAACCCTTGATAACTGGTAACCTTGCATAACCAACTTTCTTCTATGACAACACATCATTTTTCTTGTTTGACTGAATGGTGAATTCTCCCGACTTCATTTGATATATCTGTAGAGGGCTAGAAAGATGCAACCACTATGTTTAAAGATGAAGTTGAGTTCTGGTCATGCGATTGCATTGTGAAAGAAACAGTGTGGAACCGACCAGAAAAGGTTGATCATCTAGCATATAAGAATTTGTGTGTATTGCAAGGTTCTGGAATCATCAAAATGATAAGAAATTTGGCCAAGTCTTGGTAAAGTTACAAACACTTGCACAGAAAGATGTATATGGGACTACACGAACACGTGGCGTAAAAAGCCGGCCCCCCGATTTTTACGATGTTACATGCATATTTAGAATATGAAGGCGTTTGAAGAGCCATGCTCTTCAGGGAACATGTCTTAAAGGGATCTGGTAACTTTGTCTCAGATTCTGAAAAAATATTCTGGATTTAGCTCATGATGCAATGATAATTATAAACCTTTAGGTCAGTCAGGAACCCCGTGACTTTTACAAGCCGATCGCCTGTCTGATTATCAAGATATTTATGATTGGAATTACAAATTTTGAAAACCGTTCGCCTGACGGTTTTCATAACACTACAGTCTATTGGGGAAAACGAGTATGATAAAACCGGTCACTCAAAGATTTTCCCTTTTTTGAGGCAGTTCTTGATCATTTTGAAGCGCAATTTTTTTAGGGCTTCAATATTACATCATATCACAGACACTGATAACACGTAGGACCGTGTATCTCAGATTTAACATTGTTAAACGATCCCTTTAAATGATGTTCTTCCACACTTGCATAATAAGAATGAGTAATGCTCACAAATTATTTTTCACCTCTTCCCAGAACTCAACCTTCTCTTTAAGTAAACACGTTAGCTCCTTCTGGCTCTCAACAGATGATATGAACTTATTAAAACAATCAATCAACATCATTCTCCTTTTATCACTACATTTGCAAAAGTTAATGAACTCCCTGTGGAAAAACAATATAACCGAAAGTTTTAATTTTGTCATTTTAGAAACCCTTTCAATCTTGCCTTCCTTCCTTCCGGGATGTGATAAATATTCACACCCCCTGGGAGGCAGGATATAGATGTACGTTCCTATCTAAATGATGATTCTTTTGACTCCTACGCACTTTTATTACGTACTCAATAAATATACGGTGCTGCAGGCAACTAAACGAGACAAATATACAATCACCAAAATTGCTTGCCAGCTCTTCCCTCCCTCTCTCTCTCGCTTGCTCTCTCTCTCTCTCTCTCTCTTTTGTCCTCTCACACTCTCTTCTTCTTCTTCTTCATCACAGTTTTGTTAAATGTTTGTTATTCAAATACATGTTCAACATCATCTCTGTTCCTCTTCCATATTTTCATCTCTTTCTCTTTTTCTCTGCTAATCGCTCTCTTTCTCGTTCTCGCTTCTCTATTACATGTACCTTATTTGAATGTTATATGTCTGAGCTTTCTATTTCTTTCATACTCTTGTTCAATGTCTAAATATACAATTCTCTCTCTTTCTCTCTCCCTCTCTCTCTCTCTCTTTCTCTCCCTCTTTAAGATTTCCCGATATCATTCCAATTAGCGTCTACTCACTATGCTGTCTCGAAATCATATTTTCTGATCTGAAATGACACTTTCTACTCATTTTTTAAGAAACTAAAATATCAAAGTAGACAGTATGCCTTTCCTTTCAGCGGAGCGTTGTTTCAACAAAATATTCTTTCCATTAGACTTCCCCTTGAATCCTAAATCATTGACCTTTAAATTCTAGGCTACAGTAACAATATATGGTGTCATGAAACATCACAGCAGCAAATGCTTATGATTTTATCAAAGACATATTACAGTGCTGCAAGATTTCATATGTATTTCCACATCTGCTGTACATACTACAACACAAGCACATTCCTAACGTGTAGAATCTATGGCCATGGATATTACATGGTTATGCGACACAAGTTCCTGCCCCAATAGCTACTGGGTCAGTTTCCCTACCTCAAATACATTACTAAATTCAACCCTAACACTAACCCAAATCCTATTCTTAAAACTATACAGGGCTTTAACCTTCCCCCTCTCCAATTCAGAAATGACATTTCATTCCCTGTCTTAGAGCATAGCATTTTTTAAGCGAAACAAAAACACTCAAGATTGAAATCAACATGTTGAGCTTTTGTGATGGTAAAACTTATACTCCAATCAGAAGTACCCATTTGGTGAAAACTGAATGACCTCAAGCTGGTTATATACCCCTTCTCAAATAAGATACAGAGGGACCTTTTCCGCTAGCGCTTTCCTAGATCAGTCTTATCTACTATAGCTACATCAACTGGGGAGACGGCTAAACTTCAACATTTCAAAAATTCTAAGAACAGAGCGAGATAGGAGTAATCTCAACTCTCTATCCATGCAACAATCACAGGCACATATGAAGTAGGGCAATCAGCTGAGGTTTTTAAGTTGATTGCAATCCTACTCCCTAGATATTGCTAGCTTTTAAGCTAAATTGACATCCTTTTCTTCATATCTAGAATTACCTAGAAAAAGAAATCCAGCGATTGATTGATTGGTTGGTTGGCCGTTCTCCATGTCCTAGTAAAATGAAGCAGGCCGTTGTGATTAATCGCAGAAAGATAACAAAAGCATAGATGTAACCAACTCTCTTTTTTAAAAACTTGTTTTTCAGTTAGTTCCTAGAATAATGCCACCTGTTTAGATAATACACTTGTCCCAGATTGGATACTTTTTGGGGAATACTGGTTGTTAACCTTAAAGCAAAGTTGAGTGCCTCCTCAAGTGTAAGGGCTTGAATGCTTATCTTAGTCTTACTTTGTACACCGCCTAGTTTGTGCTATCCATCAAATAATTGTACAGGTAGTTGGCTATTGCAGATTAGTTTAAGCCTTGTCATTGATACGCCACTCAGACAGAACTAATGTAACACAGAAATTCAAAAGGAATGACATTCAAAGTGTTTTTTGTTCAGATAATATATTTTGTTATCTAAAGTAGATATGAAGAGAGCGAATGAGAACAGAACTCATATAAAGTATGTGGAGGAGATTTAAGTTTAGCAAAACAATAGCATTCTCCCTCTCTCCTTCTCTCCCTATCTCTCATGTTTCTTCCTTCATATTTCGCCACCCCTCTCTCTCTCTCTCTCGCTCTTTCTCTCAATCTAGTCTATCACAGGCGCTTACTTTTTTTGTTCTTGTCTCCCCTCTGTTTCTTTGCATGTATTCTGTCCCGTTATTTTTCTCTCCTTCTTTCTCTTTCTCACCCGTGTCTCTCTCACACACCCTCTCTCTCTCTCTCTCTCTCTCATCATTCCCTCCCTCTCTCATCTTTTGCTCTCTCTCTCTCTCTCTCACCTTTCTTCCTCCCTATCTCTACCACTCTCTCTATTTATCTCTCTTTCAATCTAGTTGTCTATTAGACTCACTTGTTTTTTGTTGTCTCTCCCCTCTGTTTCTCTGGGTGTATTCTGTCCCATTATCTTTCTCTCCTTCTTTCTCTTACTTACCCTCACCCTTTCTTTCTTTCTTTCACTCTCTCTCTCTCTCTCTCTCTCTCTCTCTCTATTTCTCTCTCTCTCTCCTTCTCTCTCTCTCTTAATTCACCATTCCCCCATTCTATGTACCTCTCCACTCAATACCAATTCCAGCAAAGCAATTTGCTAGAATAACAACTACTTGAGTGACATTGATTTTCAGGTTTTATTACGCTCCACAACGTCTCCTATCACCTACGCATGGTAACTGTGGTCTAGGGAACAGAATGGCCACACTGAAATCAATCCTTTTTCATCGTGCATTGACTTGAACAGTAAATATCATCTGCTGCTAGCCAGAAAGGTATACACTCATATGGATTTAGGAGTTAATGTCCTACTGGCGCACAACGGACAATAATACTTGTTCAAGGTCTTAATTTTGCACAGGTACACTGTAAAAATTTGCTGTAACTCATGCAGTAAAATACTGTGATTTACAACAGTAATATGTTGTAATAACGATTTTACGATAATTAACTGTATAAGTACGTTGCTGTACAGTATATTGCTGTAAACATCAGTGTCGTAGAGCATGGGAACAAATATCTACAGTAAGCTAGTGTAAAGGAGCGTGCAAAAAGCATTGTGGGATACAGCGCACATGCGCATTAGGCGGATCGGCTGCATATGCGCGTATGCGTTGCACGTGATTGGCTCCCGCGCTAGCCCGCCACGCCGCGCCGCCATTTTTAATTTTCTGCAAAGATTTGAGCTGAGATATATAGCTGAGCTGGCCGGCCTGATCCTGAATCTGTTCTGTTCCTGGTCCTGATCCTCGAGCTGGGATACTGATGACCAATAAGTCAATTCCAAGGGGATCCGAGGTAAGTTACAGATTGCCAATTATCAGAGTCATGATTTGATTTGTATCCCGCTGAAGTGAAGAATTGTCAGACTGTGGAAAGTATAGGGATTGTGTTTGTAATTGTTCCGTCTACGGTATATGTGTACTGTACGTGCTGTGCTGTGGTGTGTGGGACAGAGTCGGTAGTGTTAGTGCAGCACATGACACTGTACTGCAGTACCAGCGTACAGTGTCACTGTCAATGCGATGCCATTGCACATGGATATGCATGCTCACGTTAAATTGGAAATGTCTAACGTCAAGACCATCAAGACTTATAACTTATAGGACACCGCACACACTACGATCGACTACAGCATCAGTCCATCATGAGCACACTGCGTGATCAGTTGAATACGCACAAGTCTAAGCTCATGTAGTGTAGTCTACAGCACGTTACTGAAGAAATTACAGCAAAGTACTGGCAATCCTGCTGCATAGTGTAATTTTACTTAAAAGTTAAAATATGAAATAAAATTACAGTAAGTTACTGTAAAATTACTTAGTATTTTACTGTTACTTAGTAATTTACAGTAAGTTACTTTAAAATTACTGTAGGTCTAATTTACTTTTTTGAAGGTCGCAGCGTTGTCATAGCAACCAAATAGGCCATTCCGTAACTGGCAGTAAGTTACTGTAAAATTACTGAGTAATTACTGTAAAATTACTGTAATTTACAGTAACTTACTGCTAGTTTACAGTAAATTACAGTAATTTTATTTCATATTAATTTTGAGTACTTGTCTACTGTAATTCACTGTAATTTTAATTTACAGTAACTGTAGGTTATATCTACAGTAAGTTACCATCAATTTTTACTCAAAGTATCTGCCTGCCACTTTCCTACAGTAAATCACTGCATTTCTTAGAGTAAATTGCTGTTACCGTAGGTTCTTCAAATACTAACAGTAAATTACAGTAATTTTTGTCTTTAAGGATTGTAAATTTGTTTTACAGAAATCTATTGTAGTTTCATTTACCGCAAATGAATGTTAATTTCACTTATGTAGTAACATTCATAGCCGTGAAATCAAATGTTTTTTTGCTGAAGGTTTCGCATACAGTCATCATCAGGAGGCTCGTGACAACTGGTTATATTTGATGAATTTATGTTTTTCTTTCGATTTTCTTTTGTATTTTTTGTCCTTTATCTTTTTTTTTATTATTCATTTATCATTTAAATAACTTTTAATCTGTCAATGCTGTACATAAAAAGTTATGTGTACGTATGCATATTAAAGGTATTGTTTTCCGCTCTTCTTTCTTGCAGTATGCCATGGATTACTGCTGAAGTCACACAGTGTGCATGCTGAAACACTAATCAGACGGATGCTCTACATGGACATCATATACCCATGTACGTTTGTAAGCTATGTAATCATTCTTCTGGATCATTGAAGCGGTTTTCTGAACACTTTTCAGTCCATAGAAATGTGGTGAATTTCGATTTCCCGTATGGTGTTCCTGGCTGCAATCGAACATTCAGAAATTATTCATCCTTCAAAACCCATGTGCATAGGGATCATCAACCATTTTCAAGAAAAAAAGATGCCCAGTTTTTCTGCGTTTCTACCTGGAATTGTCCACTCTGTGCTGTAAAATGTGAGGAAATCCATGACATACTTTCTCATCTTAGAGTTCATATCAAACACGGAGTTGAAATACGCTGTCCTTTTGCCAATTGCAAAAAACGTTTTTCAGTGAGGTCGTCTTTTGCGTCACATATATCAAGAGTTCACAATAAGTTAGACCAGATTCAGTTAGACTCAACTTCAAGTGAAACTGGTACTGTGTTAACTGAATCCGCCCAAGAAAATAATCAGGAGTTTCCTGGAAGACTGCACTCAAGTGACGAGGAAAGTGTGACAGATGATGGAGTAGATGTATCCGCTGACTCATTCAAACACAGCTTATCCTTGTTTTATCTGAAGTTGGAGGCAAAATTACTACTGCCCAACTCTACAATTCAGGAAATAATTGACACAGTTCAGGATATTCATGCATTAAGCCAACAAAATTTGATACCAAAATTAAAAAAGAAACTTGAAGGAATAGGAATTACCGATGATGAGGTTACCAACGTTTTAACTTTATTTAAATCTGAGGATTTGTTCAGTGCTTCAAATTGTAAAGAATTTCGATCAGAGTCTACAAGAAAATCACATTTTAAAGCAGTTTTTGATTATGTTTCCCCAACTGAGATATATTTAGGAGAAGATCAGTTTGGCAAACAGCGATTTTGCCAATACATTAAAATTCAAGACACACTAAGAGCATTATTCAAGCAGAACTCATTTATCAAAGATTACAAAGAGACTCATAAAGCTCAACCTGCTTTACAAAGGACCATTCTACGTGATGTTTATGATGGCAGAGCATTCCCAAAAGATGAGCCTTTGCATAAAAACTCAGCAGTAACACTCATATTGTACCAAGATTCAATATTGTAGCTAAACGAATTTCATAATTTTATGTTTTCATTTTACATGTACACAAATTGATCATATTTTCTATTTTCTTTGTTCATTGTGCACATTGGTAATTCTATTTCATTAATTTCTGTATATCATGTATATTTTCTTATTGTCAAGTATGTTTTACGGTTTTTGTTATTTTGCACAGCCCCTTTGTAAACCAGCCGAGTAGCTGAATAGGGCTTTTACCGTCAATAAATCAATCAATCAATCAATTGAATGACAGCTCATGAAGTTGAAACAAGTTTCTGTGCAGAATTGGCATGTAAATGAGACAAAAATACAGAAGAATATGAAACACGTATTAAAGATTACAAGTTTAATATAACAGAGCAACTCAAATTAAATGGGGTATTAGTTCAAAAGATAAATTAAACAAAAAATAAAGTGAGTAATGTCTTTTGGAGAGATTCTACCAGGTATAGAGAGTTTTCCTTGATTCTGCCAGGTATATGGAGACTTTTCATTGATTGTATTCTGATAGTAGTTGTCGTTTAATAGTGGCTTTAAAGGAAGATAAAAGTGTATAAAATATGTCTTGTTTACAATTGAAGATAATTCTTTACAATAGTTTTTTACAATTCAGAATTTTAAAGTGAACATATTGTTGTCTGTTCGACAAATAATTTTTGACCCAAGAAAGTGCAGTGCCCCTAAGCCATACGTTGTGATTTAGCATATCAATGCCTTAAAGCCGCTATGTCTGCACAATTGCATGTGTTATTCTGTCGTATAATTAAATTAATGCTAGGTCGGGTGAATGATTTTTTTTAAAGCCATATTGGTTGGGATTAAGCAAGTTATGTGTATTTCAGAATTGGTATAATCTAAACAATTTTTTCAAGAATTTTTGAGATACTGGAAGGATGACTATGGGTCTGTAGATTCTTGAGTACTTGAACTTTTGCAGTTTTTAGTGGTTTTACTTGTTTTAATGTTTTACTTGATAGTTTCTTTGCAAGCATTTTCATAATGTTACACTATTTGAGAAACTTGTTTTATGGAGCGTTGATTACCCAATAAAGACTTTAATAATGATTTTTGTGTTCAGAAAGCTTGTTTTTTCCTCAAATTAACAGGATGATGCTGCTAATGTCAAGTTAGAATACTGTACTTATTACATTAACTTAATGTAAATGAGAGAAATAGATTAAAAAAAATAACAGGATGATACTGCTAATGTCACAGTAGAATACTGTACTTAATACATTAACTTAATGTAAATGAGAGAAATAGATAACAAAATAACAGGATGATACTGCTAATGTCACAGTAGAATACTGTACTTATTACATTAACTTAATGTAAATGAGAGAAATAGATACAAAATTAACAGGATGATACTGCTAAAGTCACAGTAGAAAAGCTGTACTTATAACATTAACTTAATGTAAATGAGAGAAATAGATACAAAATTAACAGGATGATACTGCTAAAGTCACAGTAGAAAAGCTGTACTTATTACATTAACTTAATGTAAATGAGAGAAATAACATTAATTTACTGTAGAGAAAAACTTACAGTACATAACTGTAAATACATTTAAATTACTGTGAATAAAATTACATTAATTAACTGTAAGAAGAACTTACAATAAATACTGTAACCTTATACATGAAAATTTCTTTACAGTAAGCTTACAGTATTTTAATGTCTTACAGCAAGTTACTGTTGAAAAACTTACAGGAAGTTACTGTAATGTCAAAGTTACAGTAATTTACTGTGCAACAAAGTTGCCAGTAATTTACTGTAATTTCTACAGTGAAATTTTTAACAGTGTAGAGGAGATTGAGATACAGTTGAGTAAAAGAAACCTTCGATATTCATCATTCATTGACTTAAACAGTAAATATTGCCAGCTGGGAGCCAGGAAGACAACCCACATGTGGTTATTGATGTAATTTCTGCCCTTCTGGCTCTAAACCGACAACATAAATTCAAGGCTTAGACCTTGAACAGGTATATGAAATGCAGTTTAAGTATGCCCATCGATATTCATCATTCATTGATTTTAACAGTCGATATTGTCAGCTGGGAGCCAGAAAGACAATCCCCAGATGGTTTTATAAAGAGTTACTGTCCTTCTAGCTCCCAATATACACTATACATTTGTTCAAAGTCTAAACCTTTAATAAGTATATGATATACAGTTTGTGTAAAACCCTTTGATATTCATTATCATACATTGACTTGGACAGTAAATTTCTTCAGCTGAGAGTTAGAAAGACATTCCCAACATAGCTTGACAAAGAGTGAAACACCCTTCCAGCTCCAAGCAAGCAGTAACCTTGTTCAAGGTAAATGATATACTGTTAAAGAAAAACCTTCGATATTCAACATGCATTGACTTGAACAGTAAATATCATCTGTAGGAAGACTAAAAGGCATTTTCAAACATCAATTTACCAAGAGTAATTACACCCTTCTGGCTCTCAACAGACAATAATACTTATTCAAGGTCTAAACCTTGAACATGTATATCATATATCATTTGAGCAAACCCTGGATATATATATTTATTGATTTAATCCTCACTTAGTTTAGAATTTGTCAAATACGACAGTCCTTCACCCTAAATTATCTGTCTGTTCAAATCACACAAGAGCCCTACACTAAAATTTAACAAAGAGGGAACTTTTGTCAGAAAAGTAGAGGAGGGTACTTTTAGGGATGTTGACATATTTATGAAATTACAATTGAGCTTCTGTTTGGTTTTTATCTTGTTTACTCACTAGCCTGCATAAAAGTATAAAAATCAGTGACATTTCTGTATGGAAGTAAGAAATGGCTTAATACCATTTGTAAAATGGTACTTAAAATAGTACACTTGAGGCACGATAGCTCAGTAGGTAGAGCAGTGGTGTCGTAATCCCGCGACCCGGGTTTGAAACCAAGGCGATGCACTAGTGCCCTTTAGTAAGGCATTAATCATTATTACCAGGTCTCTCAGAGAGGACCTAAAGCCATCGGTCCTCTGGTTGCTTGCTATAAACAAGCATTTATGCTTTCTTAGCAGTCAGGTAAAATAACCACCATTACACACACACACATTTAACTTGTACCTTTGAATCATATCTTTTAAGCACTACTCAACAATTGACAATATAAGCCTATTGTCTGAGAGCTAGCTAACCTATTAATATTCCACCTCACACCTGATCAAAAATCACTTCATACCTCAAAGCAACAAGAAGTGCCTCCATTCTAATCTTATTCACAACCGGTCCCAGAATCCACATCAAATCTCTTCATAATCATATTTAACGGGGCCCCTTCATCAATTGCCTGTCAGCGGTAACAAGATTATCCAAACGCAGGACTTTTTTTCTCTAATGATAATATGATAAAGGTCAGTTTCAGTTCCACTAGTTGAGTTGTAAAAAAAATCGTCACTACAAGCACATGGAGAAGTGTTATCCATAGAAGAATGGAATTTCTAGCTCCTCAATTTCTTTACTTTCTCTCATCTTCTAACATCACATTATTGTCAATTGTCTATTTTCCATACAACGACACAGCACAATCAGTCATTAGCAATTCCTCGCTTTCCCTCTCTATCTCTTTTCTTCACTCTCAACTTTTCTCTTTCTCTCATTACTTCTGTCTTTGTATCTCGTTCTCTGTATCTTGGTCTGCGTTTGTACGTCTGTATCTATCTCTGTCTCTCTCTCTCTCTCCCTCTCTCTCCACCTCTCTTTCCTACCATTTCCTGCATGCATCATCATTCCACTTTCCTATCTCTCCATTCACTATGGACTGTCTGCATCATCGTCATCATCAAGGCTTCTCGGCCGAGTGCAGGATGAATAGAAGACCATTCTCCCATCTTATCCTCCCTCCCTCTCTCTCTCTCTCTTTCCATCCATCCATCCATTCCTCTCTCTCCTACCACTCTGTGCATGCATAAGTCCATTCCTTTCCTTCCTATCTCTCTATTCACTATCGACTGTCTGCATCACCGCTATCATCAAGGCTTCTTGGTCGAGTGCAGGATGAATAGAAGAGACCCATTCTCCCATCTTATCGATGCAAAGAAGATCACGTTACGACTCAAGAGCAACCTTTCAGCCAGACTTCAATAGGGTATACTGCACAACACAGACAACCCCACAACATGTAGTACTCGGCATACAGACTAAAAGTGCTCAGACTTATAGCGTAGAGAACTGTAAGTAATACTGTGATACTGCGTTTCAAAACGGGTTTCATTCTCAAAACAAACAAAAACGGCTACTTTTTTTCAAAATGTTTCAAAAATAATTACTCCATTAATTTTTCAAAACACTATATCTACATTAGATAAACAATTGGGGAGAAAAACTGACTGCTGTAAGAAAAAATAATTTAGGACATTAGCACTGCATAATTACGGAGAGACTAAAATAAAGGGGAGCCAAACTTGTATTTATAGGAGGTCTAGGGTTCCCACGTGAGTCCATAGTCAAAATGTAATGTCTGGGGGTCCAGAGGGCTCCAGAATTGGGTTTGGGGCAATAGTGTGTCCCTGTTTAAATCCATGACTACGGTCACATCGTAAACACATTATTAAACAAAATATTTGTTCTAGAAGAACTACAACCATGAATGAAGTTCTGCTTTCTTTTTTCAATGTAACATGATACATGTATGTTTACTTTACTACGTAGAAAATAGTCATTCATGATATGCAGACAAAATACATTCATGCACTTTTTCTTCCTTACTACACTTGAACGTATCAACTTTCAAGCAAAGCTCATCTTTCTACCTAGGCAAACAAGGTGTTTTGTCCATCAGTATCGGATGTGACTTTATTCCAATGTAAATACAGCTCGAATTCCTGAAAGAAGAGACTCGATACCGCTCAGAGCAGTGTATAATAGACAAATTTGTCTTGGTGAAGAAAAACTGATATATATCGTTGTGTAAAAGTATCCATAAAATTCATCAGATTCATCATAACAACATTAAACACGGCAAAGAATATTTGAAGTCACAACCGGAAAGTGATAAATTTTCTTATATTTTGAATTTGCTTTGTTGTTTTAATTAAGTGCACAGTGGAATAAATGTTTAATTTCAAATTATCGTTCTTGATTAATTAAGATTTATCTGATTTCTTGTAATTTATTTAGTTGTTATTATGATAGCCAGGTCAATATAAAAGTAGAATTTTAAATAACCAATCTTGTTTAGATTTTTCAAAAGAAAAATAAATTGCACACAAACACTATTTAAATGTACAACTACCGGTATGAAAAATGCATTCAAAATAATCCCACATCACCTAATGTACCTATTGACTATCAAGATACAAGATGGCTTTAATATACCTTTGCATTTATAATATGCCACTCATTGTTAATACTGGTACACTATGCCAGCCTGCCTTATCAATAGGTGCAAACTGTTCAGAAAAAAAATCATGCAAAATTCATAAATATTGACTGTTTCTGGAAGCATCAATAGCCACACAACGAACGATTCTAAACCTAACAAATTGGCAACTATATTTGACGGAACCGGCCAGGCAAATTGCGTCCTTGACGATCACTTTAGCATCTAATTGCTCATCTGATTCAATTTTGAGCAATTTTTACATTATTAATATCACTGCAAGGCTTCCAATATAGAATAATTACATGGGTTTCACTAGCTAAACTGTAGTGACAATGACTAGCATGTATGTGGCTACTAAAAAAATAACAAGAATTCTATATTCGTTCCACAGGATAAAGGTTATTTTCAGAACCGGAAGTTTCATAAAAAATATTAACAATTCAACTGGTATCAATTCATCTACTATATTTCTTAATAACATCAAAAAAATTGGAAAAATATATATATATTGGCAATTTCGTTCACAAATCGTTTCTGAATTCCATTAAATTGCTAACATGTTGCACACATGTATCTGACCAGTGATAAGTGTTCTTAGAAAGCATTTTATAGAGCAAGATATGCAACAGTTTTTGGAATAACTTTCCTTTCATCTTGTATTTTTGGCATAGTACATCCAGTATTTCCATACACTCTACATTTTGAAAGCCAACCAAGAGGCCCTATCATATTGAATATTGTTTCCTCAATGTCATGAATAAACAGTTTTGTTTTTATCTTTCATCTGCCATATTCAGTCTTGCTTCCTTTCTCTATACCTTCTTTACTCTCGAGTAATACTCTTAATCTCTTTAAGTTTGTTGGCATCCAAAGCAGGAGAGTGAACGTGTGTTTCAACTATGAAACTGTGTTAATAGCATCTGGCTAATTATTAATTCATTGTATCCGTATAATTGTTCGCGGTCATGCTTCGTGGTGCAATAAAACAAGTACACTACACCAGTTTTCCACCTCCCTGACTACACTAAGCTTTACTCTTTCCGAAAATGTCATCCTCTTTGATATAAATTCATTTAATAGGGAAATTAAATACCTCAATTCAGAGTAAATTTCAATTTATGATGTAAATATAGACACATGATTATATATAAAATGATTTTATATGAAATCTGATATCTTAGTATATAAATAGCATTTGTTGGATAAAATATTAATGCTCGATCTCGATGGATTCCTTTTCATAATTACATTATTTATGAGCATAAATCTACAATGCATTCAGTGGTAAATGTGAATTCAGAATACATTTTTTAATTTTTTTATTTTTATTCAAACCATGATTATCTCACTGAGATTTTATTAATTATTTAAATTGTTTCCACCCCCTCCCCCCCCCCCCCAAGAGTCCTTGCAATCAATATATATGCTAAGAAAAGGATCCATAATTCTTGAGAGGGGGGGGGGGGCACACAAGTCTGAAAATCCTCTGAATTTACCACATATGCATGAAAGAAGATAGAGGGCATACATGAGGGGCACATTTTTTTCTATTTATTTATTTATTCTACTTTTTGTTGATATTTAATGTGTGCTTAACTAAGAATTGCCAGATTAGGTTCATACATTCCATGAATCCATGCCAGTAACTATTGCTTTCCACTGAATTTACAAGCATGCTATATAAACCAGTGAGATATTAATGGAATTCACCCCCACAAACTACGCTAAATGGGGCTAATGTTTGCTTTTCCTGCATGCAGGACACAGAAAGATTCTTAATTGAAGCCATCTCCCATAAATTGACCTACAGGACTCAATTACTGCATGTGTGTGGACATGAATAAAGAAGGATACACTTTGAATAATATTTAATGTAGAATGTATTCAAGCAATGTCTCTTTAAAATTAACTTTCATGATGCAGTTAATTGTTAATCTCTCTGTAAGAACGTTTATAATTTGGTTTATCAAAGGCACATCGTTTCTTCTTATTTTAATCATCTTGAAGTGAACACGACATTTGAACAAATTTTTAAAGATCACAATGAATCCACTTACAATTTAGCAATTTTTAAATGGAAAAGCATTTTAAGCATCCCACTCCCTGAAAGATGTTTTTTTAAAGGGGGGGGGGGGGGTAATCTAGCATTTCACAACAATGGAATCAATCATTTTGATGTGACTACAAAAGGCATTTATGAATATTTTTGTTTGTTTTTGAAGAAAAAAATGCCATCTTTAAGTGAAAAGTAAAACAGCAACGGTGACCCTTTGAATGCAAAGTATTTGGCAAATGTCCAGTAATGAGTTTGGATATAAATATAAATCGGTCTCTCGGCTCCCATCTTTCAACCTAGCATTACCCTTTGGGGATGGGTCACTTTATACCTCAATCTGGTGAAATAAACGGGTCAAAGAAAGGAATCTTGATCATATCAGACGAAATTTAAACTCAAACGAGGCAGAAACGTCAGCTCCCAAGTCTTCTAATGTTTGGAAACACAGGACAAGCTCGTTCAATGTTGCCTTAGGCTTGGCACATGCTTGGGCACTATTACAGACCCGCCCCCTTACGTTGCAACCGATACAGCGGCTAATGTCGTCTGCATGCAGATCCCTTCAAATTTGTTGGGGTGTAAATATCTATCAAGAGAAAAATCTTGTCATCATGTACGCTACATTCACACAGGTACCATTATAGTTTTAAACATTAAGCTGGAATAAAACAAAGTTATAGACACGATCTACTAAACACGATGAGACTTCAAACGGGACTAAAACAACAAGTATTCAAAGTTTTAAAATACAAGCCAAGAAAGCAGTGATTTCATTTTCACTACGAGCTGGCATAACCTCAAATTCAATTGTGTCTGCACAGTGCACAGCATATAACTTCGAGTTAGGACCGCCTCCCCTTCCACTTCAAAACTTTGAGTGAGGACCACCCCCCCCCCTTCACTGCTCGTAGTTATCACACTAACATAAGATCACTAATGGTTTGTAACTTTGAATAAATCTTAAAGTTTTGTTACTACGTGTGCGTCCACACCATCCCTAACTAACTGTGAACTATAAACCATGACCTAAACTAACAGGCTGTCGTATGAACGTAACATTAGAGCAATCAAAGGATGTTGCTTCAATTTCTGTAAACATTCTGATTTACAATTCCATCACATCCACACTTGTACCTCATTGTACTTAAGGACAAGAAATTTGATGATTTAGGGCAATGTAATCTTGCAAGTGTCCTCGGAGACAATACTCTATTTTTCAGTTCTGCATCGGATAATAGGACACCGTCTATACAGCAGAGAGTACCTGCACTAGATTGAAATGTAAAACAATCGACCTATTTGCCCTCTTTATCCATTCAAGAGACATTCAACATTATTTCTTAAGAAGAGCATGTTCAGGTGTTAAAAGGTTAAACATGACGTAGGTTAGTTAGGGCTCCACATTTTCCCCTTTTGGGGGAGAGGGAGGGGGATAGGGAATGAAGTATTAGGGTTTGGTGTGCCTCAAGTTTAGGTTGACACTTTGAACTGTTTGGTGGGGGCTTGTGGCAGATAAACCATGTGGTTTACAAGCTTTCCAAAAGTGTTCTAAATTACATCTTCTCCAACCCCCACTCCCTCTCCCACTCCCTCTCCCACACCCTCTCCCACTCCCACACCCATTCACACACCTCTCCCACTCCCACACCCTCTCCCACACCCTCTCCCAGTCCCACACCCATTCCCACACCTCTCCCACTCCCACACCCTCTCCCACACCCTCTCTGACTCCCACACCCTCTCCCACACCCTATCCCACTTCCACACCCATTCCCACACCCTCTCCCACTCCCACCCCACACCCTCTCCCTTTCTCTCTCCCTCTCCCTCTCCCTCTCCCACTCCCACACCCACTCCCACACCCACACCCACTCCCTCTCCTACTCCTACTACTACTTCTACTACTGAGGGGTAAGAATAAAATTTGGTGGGACCTTGCCCCTGTAAAACAGGCAGGCCCACTGTTGGTGTCTAGCCCTGCCCGGGTTTTGATTTCCGACTGGGAATCTTCCAACTTGGCTAGATCCGACCATCAATGGAAGTCCTCAGAAGGTACACCTTGTCATCGCCTACTAATTGATTGATCCTAGCCTATCAAAGCTTGACCCTAACACACATTCCCTGTTTGATTGGGTAGAGGTGTGAAAAATATATACCAAACATGATCGCTGACATGAATATGTTGAGGAATATCCTTTTTCTGAAGATAAGGTTATTGACTTGAACCTTCCGACGACGTCAACTTGCCTAAAGGTGATGGCAATATTTTTTCATTGTGTCTTGAGCTCAATGGTTTGAAATCATACATTCATAATAACAAAATCATAAAAATTAAAATGCTACATCAAACCCTGGGGCTTGATTGCATGAATTTAGCATGGATGCATACAAAATTGAGGACTGCAGGTTCTAATCAATTCATCTGTTGATAGGCAGTACGGCATTCACACCTACAGTGTATAGTATTAATGAACATACAGAGGACCGCAAATGCCCCTCTGGTTTGTTACAGATAATATATATGTTGACAAATGTCTATAACCCTTCAGTCTTTGGCATATATACTGCTACACATACAGTCAGTTACATTTTACCCTTGTGGCAACATGTGTGTTTCAATGCCAACCCTGACATGCCATGCATCACTGACGGTCACATTACATCAAGTATGTATTTGTACATCTAATGCTAAAGCCGACTGCGTGCCGGGAGGAGGACGCGAATATTAATTAAGACAGCACAAGAAATATTCCATGACTGACGGATGTATATGGGGTAGACAAGGCTGGATGACATTGGAGTTTGGACGTACGGAGAGATACGGGCTTCAAGAATCAAGTCCCGCCTTGCCTAATGATGCATCGCACGGAGCTAATGACTCGTCGGAAACCCTCCAGGGAGCACTTCAAGATCATCGCTGAGGAGGAAAAATAAGGGTCAGCCTTAATGAGCCCTTGATGACATTGAGATGTGTGGCAAAAGCCAAACTTGAAGATGGGATTGGGATTAGGAAGGAAGTGGGAGAGAAAACTGGGTAAGATGCAGAGATGGAGTAAGTAAGAGTCAGAGAAACAGGGAGAATAGAGAGTGAAAGAGAGAAAGAGAGAAAGAGAAAGAGAGAAAGAGAGAGAGAGAGAAGGGTGGGAGAGAGGGGGCAAGGGTGAGAGAGAGGGGGCGAGGGGGAGAGAGGGGGAAAAATATGACACAAACTGAGAGAGATAGGGGAAGAGAGGGAGAGGGGAAGAGAGGGAGAGTGGAAGAGATGGGGAGGAGAAGAGATGGTGGAGAGGGAGGGGAGATAGGGGATGGAAAGGGGTATAAAGGGAGGAAAGAGTGGGAGAGTAAGAAGGGGAGAGGGTAAGAAGGAGGGAGATATTTTTTCTTTACAAACACCTTGCATCCACTCTCTTTCTCTTCTCTCTCTCTTTTTTCTATCCCTCCTCCCCCCCCCCCCCCTCCTCTCTCTCTCTCTCTCTGTCTCTCTCCTCTCCCACTCTCTCTCTCTCTCTCCTATCCCACACTCTCTCTCTCCCTCTCTGTCTCTGTGTCTGTCCATCTCTCTCTTCTCTCTCTCCCTCTCCTGTTCTCATTTTCTTATTGCACGTCATACAGGCCTATACATTTCATTTTATAAGCTTCAGACAAGCGTAAAATAAAGACATCACTCACAGATCCATGGATTGACTATGATATAGGCTTGGGAGCGAGCGCCGAGTACCCGACTCTAACCGATTCTGAAATCCAGAGCCGAGGAGTCGACTCCAATCTCTAGAGAGTCGATTACTCGAGCACGTCGGTTCCGAGAAAAGGAGTCTCGATTCCAAGATAAGAGTCGACTCCACAGCACAGAGAATGAACAAAATCAGCTCTGTCAAGGCAGAATGCATTCGAGCGATGGGCGCACTAGCAGCATGCGATTTTGATACACACATGTGTGTGTGTACCTCCTTCGTAGTACTGTGCATTAGAGTGAGGTGTGTGTGCTAACTGCCCCCCCCCCCCCCCCCAGCTGAACGTTTGACCTTTGGTGAATGCGCAAGAGTGTTGGAACAATGGCCCCATTTTCTCACCTATTGGAGCCTGTGTGATACTGATCAACAAGTTGATTCATGTTTTCTCTCGTGCGCAAACTGATTTATGTGATTTGTGTTTACACTCTCTCTCTCTCTCTCTCTCTCTATCCCTAGTCTCCCCTTCCCCTAGACATCAGACGTTTAGTTTTCTTCCTCAAATAAACTAAATCACACAACTCACAATTTCCTCCTCCTTTCTCTCCCTTGAATTCTCCTCATCAGGTTTTTTTCTTCTTAAAAATAAGTTTGACAGGTCTACAATTTACATGTACATTCCCCCACCCCCTTTCTCTTGTCCTTCAGTTATTTTTTTTTTCCTCACGAGAATAAATGTGGCAGGTCAACATCTCCCTTTCTCCCTTTCTCTACCCCTCTCGCATCTCCTTCTGTTATTATTTTTGTCTCAAGAATAAGTTTTGCAGATCTACATCTCTCTGTCTTGTGTTCTTTTGGGGGGTATTTAAACAAGAATAAAGTCAGGCAAGCCAAGTGTCCCCTCTCGCTGTGGCATTAGCGCCATCTCTAATAGTGGCTGAAAATGCAGACTAGTTATTCAGAAACCACGATCTAGCGCTGTTATCTGTTGTTTAGAAAGCACGTGGTTAGTAGTAACCATGGGAATGGGTGCCACGCGCTGGAGCTGGGGTCATTAAAGTGCTTGTGTGGCATTGGGTGGGCGGCCATGTGAGCATGATTTATTTACACTTAGCTCTTAGATAAAGATAGGTCCCTGGGAGGAGAGCCAGTGGGCCAGGCATGTTTCGGATATATTTCATTTATTTTAGGCAGGGAATCAGAATCTTTAGTTTTACATGACGACTTCTTACTCTGATAATGGATTGTTTACCCTATTTTTAGTGGAAATAATTGTTCTGCATATCTTACATTTTAGCAGTGTAAGTACGAGTTGATTATTCTATCATTCTACGTTGAAGTTTAGAATTTAAAATAGACCTAACATGTTTTTGTTTGTTTACATTGTTGCCAAGTTGCCATGAGTTATTAAATAATTAATTACTTTATTAGCAGTGGTCATGTTTTTTCTTGATTTGATTGAAAGTAGTAAAATAAATCATTTCATAACTGTTTATAAAGGTCTGCACTTCTTTATTGTTTGCATAAAATTGTATAGATATCATGAGACGAAACAGATATAAACACAACACCAATTTTACACACACACAAGTCACACATACAGTCATACTTTTGATACTCATTTTTCAAAGTAAAGTTTCCCCAAAAAATATCACAGAAAATCATCTGTTGCTATCAGTGCCACTGCTGAGTGGAGCCGACATGCACAGTACATAACGTACAGTGTGTAAACACCTCCCTGGTGTGTGTGTGTGGCCTTGCCTTGACAGCATTGTGGCTTAAATTACATGTACTGTATCTGGCAGCCAGCGGGAGTCGATTCCACTTGGAACCGAGGCCGAGAGTGGGAACCGGAGTCGGTTCTCATCAACAAGGGAACCGCCCAAGCCTACTATGATATCACAATTTTCCAATATCTCAGCAATTTCCCTTTCCTATTTATTACAAGTAAAAAGAGAATAATTGTGGTATCGTCTCGGTAACCCGAGCGATCGGATCACTCATGAGGATCTCCAACATCTTTCTGTGACGTGAGAAAAATGGAATGATGGATAAGAAACACTGTTGATCGATCGTGTTTATCGAGGACAGGGCAGAAAAAGACATCAATATCATGGGCCTGCCGCATCACTCTAAATCATACAGCACTTCAACCTATGCCCCCATAATCCATGTCTCGCAGGGAACATATCATTCTTAGCAAGAATAAAATATATCAATCAGTCGCATTTGAAAACATTCCTCCTTCCCTCCCCAATTATCTCCTAAGCATTTGGTATTCTTCATCTGAGTCGGAATACTTGAATTTGATTGTCGACATCAAACTACAAAATATTCGCTTTAATCATATTTGCAGTAAATAAAAAATCAAGCTTATGTTATATTTGTTCATGTCGTTTGCCAGATATAGACCTATAATCTATTCACCAAAATGACCAAATATTTATTTACATTTTACAACAAATAAAGAAAAACAGTATGGAAATTAGTTGTTCAACGCTTTTCCTTTTCTTCATCTAAATATATCTTGTGTCAACCATTTGGTACAAGGAGAACTGTAAACATCCCTCACCACCCCCCTTTGAATGAAAACGATAAATACGTACAAAATGAAAGAGAATGATAGGAGAAGGAAAGGGGAGAGAGAGATGGAGAAAGGGGATAAAGCAGAAGAGAATGCGAGGGCTTGAGAGGGAGAGAGATAGAGAGCAAGAAGGAGAAAGAGAGAAAGTGAGACAGGGAGAAGGGGGGACAAATAGAGCAAATAAGATACAGAAACACGTTGATCGCCTGTTGCCGGTCCCTACCCAAACAGTGTCTCTGCATTATATATGCATGCTACTCCTTTTGCCGCCACCCATGAATATTCTTCTCACGTAATCCCTCTTCTCCTGGGAAAAGGGCCATCTTTCCTCCTTCGAAGATGATTATTTCAGCCGATAGATTCCTCCTTTTTCGGTTTCAATATTTGTGAGTTATTAAGCCGAAATTGAGGCACTCATTTGCATTTTAATTTGTGGGTGATGCAGGTTTGAATTATCCTCTCTCGCGTGTATGATGGATTAGGTGAGATAGTTTTCCTGCTACTCGTTCTAATCCGAGGGTAACCAAGCTATCATTCTTTCTCTCTTTGCCATTCATTTTTTAAAATCCATCCCTCATACTTCAATCAGTGCACTTACAAAAGTTTCCATCATTTTCCCCTTCTAATTCCATTCTTGCTTATCTTCTTCTAAAACTAAATCCCTGTTCACTTCTCTCTTAGGGCGTGTTTATGCTTCACTTTTTCTGGCCAGAATCAGGCATCTGTTACGCGTTTAGTTTAAAACACGGTTGCGTCCATGCTTACTTTTGTAGAATCACTGAAAAACGATGATCATGTTGGCTGATCGTAAACTCACAAAAGTCAGTGCGTTGACCCCATTTAAACGCGTTTACATATTGTAAACGCGTGTTTATGCTTCACTTTTTCTGGCCAGAATCAGGCATCTGTTACGCGTTTAGTTTAAAACACGGTTGCGTCCATGCTCACTTTTGTAGAATCACTGAAAAACGATGATCACGTTGGCTGATCGTAAACTCACAAAAGTCCCCATTTAAACGCGTTTACATATTGTAAACGCATCTTTTTGTGAGTTTACGATCGGTGATCGTGATCGCCGTTTTTCGGTGATTCTACAAAAGTAAGCATGGCGCAACCGTGTTTTAAACTAAACGCGTAACAGATGCCTGATTCTGGCCAGAAAAAGTGAAGCATAAACACGCCCTAAACCTCTTCTCTTGCTTGAGTTTGAAAACAAAATCAGTGTTGCATCAAGTTTCTTCAAAGAAGTATCAATTGTGTTGACATAGTTTGGAATTAGAGATTGGAAATCTGAATTCTGAAAATGCATCACCTGATTACAATATACAGAATAAACATCACAATCCTGCCATGTAATTTTTTTTTGTGCCAAGGATTCAAAAAATGTCAAAGAAAATTAACATTTCATCTCATTTACAAATTATCATCGCAAACCCAGAAAGAAATGCAACTCAAGAAGCAAGCATTGAACACACCAAAATTTCCCTAAAATGACAAAAGTCACACAAATTGGGATTTTGAATCTTTTTTTTTAAATGAAGCTCCAAAATTGATGATTCTTGATGGATCAAGTTTATCTAAACAGAAGCAGGTGATGTAATTAAGCAACCTGTCTCATCTCACACGTTCTTGTAATAAAACATCTAAGACAATCCATCTTCTTCATCTTTTTAACACTGCTCCCTTGAGAGTGCACTCATCATTCTAATCATCACACGATGAAATCTGAGAGGCGTGTTTGTCGGAACGGCACAACCCCAGTGCTGAATGAAGCTATGGACGCATCCCGAAATAATTTGCCCCATTCAGACTACATAAATTCATCGCGTGGCTGTACAAAAACTGTATAGCTCTACGATAAGTAATTAACTTCTGACACGATGAAATCTGAGAGACGTGTTCGTCTGAATGGCACAACCCCAGTGCTGAATGAAGCTATGGACGCATCCCCAAATAACTTGCCCCCCCTTTTAGACCGACCAAATTCATTGCACGGCTGTACAAAAACAGTATAGCTCTACGATAATTAATTAACTTCTTTTTAGTCTGAACATCATATAACGAAATGTCATATAGCAAAATGCATGTTAGAGCATCTTTCGCAAGAAAACTTCATTAGGAAAGAGGGTCACATTCTCGTCTGAACATCATATCGTATGAAAACTAAACCGTATAGGTGGGTGGGGCTTATATTGTGAGTTCGCACTGATGATTGCCCAGCTGTCACAGCAACTGAACAAAATTCCCTACTTTACCCAATATAACGTTTCTTTTAATATATAGTGTTATTATCCAGCTTGTACACCTCTTTTGCTATACAGCGACGCTTTATACAACGTTTCTCTATACAAGTTTGGTATAACTAGTTTTTGTGGTCTGAACATGCTACTATTGGTAGCAGGGTCCTAACGAAGTCCTGATGAAGGTTTATACGACCACGGTCAGCTTGTAAGGTACCATATAAAGTTACAACTAATCAATCAGGGAAGATATAAAACAGCTCCTTTTCATTTGCCTTTGCTAATTGATGGGAGTAATTACTGGGATATCGTTGTTGCATCATCGAAATAGATGCTTCGAGAGATGGCTTTCCTTATCATCGTTATTAAAAACAAAGCTGCGGGGATAATCCAGGCTTATAAGGAGATGAAGCTGAAAGATAAAGTTGCTCATATTTTTCATTTTCCGTTTCATCCCCAAGTTCTCATATTCTTTATAATTATCATTCTGCAAGCGTTAGGGGGGGGGGGAGGGGGCAGGGGGTTTAAACTTTCAGAGTGAAATTTTGGTTGTGTGTGTAGTATGCTCCCATTTCCACTTCATATTTGAGAGTTGGTTTGTTTGATAACTCCTGTAGTCGAGACCTGATAGGAAATCTCCAAATAATATTTTTCAAGTTAACGCTGTACACTGACAATGTTTTGTTCATCAATACCCCCTTTGTCTATATCTGCTATATATGTATCTACTTTTTAGAGACCATCTCTACCCATTTGAAACAGGATTCAATTAGAAATAAATCAATGAGAAAATATAAACCCAACAAAAATATGTATCTTCATATACGCCTTCACCATCTTGTGCATATGGGGACTCTATTATGCACAAAAGTATATATATTTCAAGGGCATTCGGAGGTCTATATTGGGCTAATTAATTCCCCAATTCCATGGACAAATTCACCCTGAAACCCTCATGTAATAAGACCATGGCTTTGATACCAAGTAGCCATGATTTAATTGTCTTTTTCTACATCAAACAAAGCAGCTCCAATCCTGTAGCGACCAGGCCGCTTATTAAACACATGGACAGCATAACTCATTATCTTTTAATTACCTCGATTAGCTTACTCAAATGGCACTTTAATCAAGACATCGATCCACCCCCATCCCTCTATCCTATACATGTATGTCAAATTAATAGAACAGGCTCGATTGGACAGCATCGATGGAGGCTCGATTTAACCTTTATCAAACCCACCAACAAATTACGCTGGTAATTAATATTCATGGCCATGCCATTCCGCGTTTTGTTCTGCCGTTTGATCAAAGACCTGCCTGATTCAATGAATTGGCATGAGACATGAACGGATTTGCGGTTTTCAACCAAAATGTACATGTGTATTGTCTAATTAAACAAAATAATTAATTGAAATCAATTGAACGATGTTTTGTCTTTATATTACCAATACTTCTTTTGGTAGCACCCATGTTCCAATTTATATTGTAATTAAATTATGTATTTTGTTATTAACATAGTAACTGTGACGTAATTTGACTTATCATATTAAATAAAAATAATCACCCTCTGCTGTCTCTTTTTCATTTATTCTTCTTCTTCTCTCTCTCCGTATATTTTTCTGTCTGTCGGTCCGTCTGTCTCTCTCTCTCTCTCTCTCTCTCTCTCTGTCTTTCTCTCTCTCTCTCTCTCTGTCTTTCTCTTTCACTCTCTTTCACACTCCCTCTCTCTCCCCCTCTCCCTCTCTCCATCTCAGTCTCTGGCTCTCTCTCTTTCTCCTTCCGTCACCCAGTGACATCTTTTTTTCTCTCTCCATCTCACTCTGGTTCCACATAAACATGTTCACTACTTTCTCTAATTACTCTATACCTGAACTAAACATTCTAATATTATTATTAAGCACTAGATCTCACATTACATACTTAAGTTAAATTCAATGTTTTTTCACAGACCAATCTCTAATGTAACTAAAGTTTAATGGCATCATCCTATGTCATATCATAACTTATTAGTTACATACTTCCTCTCTACTTAATGTCCCATATCCTGATGTCTGATATTTCTAACATATAATATACATATAACTTTAATGACATTAGCTATCCCCATCATATTAATATCTGGGCCTCTGCCAGAAGTCTTTCATACTGATAATTTAATAAGAAACATTTTCAGAGAAATAAATCATCTTCCATCAATCCAGCATATTAAGCATGACTTTGTCCACCCCACTAAATCAGTCTTGACTTTTCTCATTCCACGGCCAAAGACAAGGCACAAAATGTCAGCTCCCCCCTTCCACCTTATCAGAAATAATTTCTCAGCTATCCTGTTGCAAATTATGCCAGGCATCTCTGCCGAGTGCCGGCAATTATCTGCCATATTACCCGCTGATGATCGCAGCAAATGCAACAAGGTGCGTGGGACTGCGTTCCAATTTTTCAGTGAACGCCAGGTATAATTACCAACAAAGTATGACGAGAATCTGTCATTAAAATTACGCGGTTATCAACCCCCACTCATCCAGTTCCAATTTTCTTTGGGATTAATACCCAGATTAACTTTTTGATAGACATAACAAGAATAGCCAGTGGAAAGTTTCAAAATTATGCGTTTATCAACCCCCATCATCCAGTTTCAATTTCTTTGGGATTAATACCAGAATTAACTTTTTGATAGACATAAGGAGAATTGCCAGTGGAAAGTTTCAAAATCTATGCATTACACAATTTCTGTCATGTTTATTAGTTAATAGTTGTCTCCATACAAACTGAAAAGTTATTACAATTTTCCATTACTTGTACTCTCCATAAATTTATTAATAGTTAAGCAAGTACAATATCAGAAAATGCCTTCATATTAAAACTTCTCCAGCATTTCCTGAGATGAGCCTAAACTTTTCTATTTCTTTCTCATAAAAACAATGAACTTACACTTTTTACTTTTTTACCAGCATGTCTTAGGCTTGATTCATTCAAAACTTAATTTATCATTCCTCTCTTAACCATTTGGATACGATTTGATTTTCTATAAGACGACCTTTCCATACATTTGAGCACGATTTACCTCAAGCTTACTTTTCAACTTCGTGTTAACCTATGCTCACATACGTGTGTTCACATCACACCCACAGCATCATAAAATGCAAACCAGAACACCATCACTTCCAAAACGATGTGGTATGAGCATGAAATGCCAAAGCCACCATATGTGAACATGGCCATCATCTCAATACTTTTAATAGAAAAATTACATGCTCTTTTCTTGCAGAAAATGCTCCCTTTCACACATGACTACCTTCAGGGATAACTGTACTTGCTATACCTGTTTAAATCACAAAATAATACAAGTGAGGGCAACCCCACCGCAAACATTGATTGCAATCGGCCATAACACTTTCCAATCATCCAATGAATAACAGATTTCTTTTTAAATTGCTAACGTTCACCTTGTGGAAAATGTAGGGGTAGTGAATTATTCAGATCTAAACCACAATCATTGATCTCGTACCTGCACTGAAATGGCTTAATGATCTGGTAAACCATTACATAGGCAGATTTGTTGCACCCTGATAAATAAAAAAAAGTAATCATGCAAAATGAAACTCTATTGTGCTTGCAAATTCATTTTTTTCAAAATTCTTTTGCAAGTAATGCATAATTTTCCCATTAAAATGGTAACAAGCTCAAATCCTGGAATTTGTTTCTCTACTTACGAGGTGAATGCAAACTTTTAAAAAGAAAGATGAGTTCTGGGAAGA
This sequence comes from Strongylocentrotus droebachiensis, assembly GCA_035222895.1. Taxonomy (NCBI): domain Eukaryota; kingdom Metazoa; phylum Echinodermata; class Echinoidea; order Camarodonta; family Strongylocentrotidae; genus Strongylocentrotus; species Strongylocentrotus droebachiensis. Next base: position 77,610 of record JAVYIG010003988.1, read on the forward strand.
GGTGAGAAATAATTTGTGAGCGTAATCATTGTTATTATGAAAGTGTGGAAGAACATCAGATAACAAATGTTCCCTGAAAAGCATGGCTCTTCTACGTAACAGCATAAAAATCAGGACAGATATTTATGCCACATGTTCTTGTAGTCTTCTTTACATATTTCTGTGTACGGTGCTTGTAACTTCACCAAGACTTGGCCAAATTTTGTATAATTTCAATGATTCCAGGACATTGCAGTACACACCAATATGTATGCTAGATGATCAACTTTTCCTGATCGATTCCACACCGTTTCTTTTACAATGCAATCGCATGACCAGAACTCAACTTTATCTTTAAAAGTTTGTCTGAAAATCTGCAGTTTGACCACACCTAATATATATTTTTTTCCTGATTGATTATTTTCTTACCTGGAAGATCTTGGAGAGGACGCGTCTGGTCGGGGTGCGATGGTAAGAGAAGGTGCCCCTCACGTTCCCCGGCGAGAAATGACGCTTGGGGATGAATGGCTGGGCCCGTGGGTTGGGCCGCCAAGTGTCCATGGTGCCAGACCGGTGGCTGTCAAACTCTCAGGGCGTGGTCGTGGGCGTGTTTGATGGGAATCGAGCCAAGGCAATGGGAGAGATGCTTGGAGGTTGGTGCCTCCACGATGGGTGATCACTAGTGGAATCCTAGCATTTCTGTAGAGAGAAAACAAAGAGAAATGATAGAAATTATGATCGTTTACGGTTGGAAAGTTCGAGATATTTTTATAAAATATAAGTGAGAGCACAGAGATATAGAAGTGGAAACACTAACAGAGTTCTTGAAAATTGACAAAAAGCTTGAAAAGTGACCCCCCCCCCCCCCAAAATGCATAAAAACTCATTTCATGGAAATCTGAGTTTTACACTCATACAAAATATAGAGCAAAATAGAGCACCTATTTGAAAACTATGTACAGGTGGAAAAAAAAACTATAACTGCTATGATAACTTTTTGTCTGTTAATTATCCATAACAAAATGTAATTATACCTTGTGACAATGTTATCTAAATAAATACAAACAGTAATGGCTAGGCATATGATGAGACGAGAAGTAGAGAGGCTACATGTCAAAACGAATGTAGATATAAATAAACAGGATACAAGTGGTGTACCAACAAAACCTCGTAGTTCCAAAACATTTCTTATCTTTTTAGGAAGGTATAAAAACCTGTGTGAGACTGGATCTGCTTTTAGTATTATATCAATTCTTTTTCAATGCTCTGAAGTATTAGCTATCATGCCTAATACTTTTCAACATCAATGTGTCCTGATTTACAAACAAACGTAATAAAACGCAATTGAATTAATTTAGGCAAGATAAACAGAAGAAACAGCAAACTGCCTTCATTATTTCCCTTTGGAGGATAAACCTCTTAAAAACATCCACTCATCAGCTTAAAAAGTTTTCAGGAAAAGTTTTTTGAGACGGCACAGATATTAAAATGCCAACGTAGAGTTACGAGGGCCTATTTGAGTCGGTTCAACAATATTTTACAGCCCCTGTGTTTACGGAACTCTGTAGAAATCTCCCCTTCTTTTCTTCATCTCACCCGAGTCAGAATCAATAGCGTATCTGATATATTCTACTTAGCTTTATGGCATAAACAAGGTGCATTACACAAATTGGATAAGGCCCTCCAAGTTTCGTGAGCAAATTATTTACGCTGACAAGCGTGGCGTGCCTTCTGTGGATTATGGCAGAGGCGTACGATCGGTAACGTTGAGTTGCTTTTAAATGCCTGCCAGTATTACAGTCTAATTCCGTGCCTCAATCATTTTTGCAGTTTTTTATGCTTCTTGTTTACCTTGAAGAAAATAGTGCAATACTTCTTTTTCTTCTAAAATATTAAAGTACTTGCTGCTAGTATCTGCTTACCAATAAATGAGCAGTATATCACTTGTAAACAGCAATGCAATAAAAGGGGAAAATCTCCTTCTCCTTCTCCTTCTCCTTCTCCTTCTCTCTCTCTCTCTCCCTCTCTTTCCATCCCTCACTCTCCCTCTCTCTTCTATCTTTCTGTCTCCCTCTCCCTCTCTCTCTTCCTCTTTCTTTCTATGCTTTCTCCACATTTCACAACTTCATTTTCGCAATATCAGACAAGTATTCATATACTTTTGATTCCATTCGTTTTCAACCTAAACGCACTGTCTATTGTAAAATGCCCAGTTTGTCAAGGGCAAGAGGCTTGTTTGTTTAATTACAGAAAAAGAACATAGAGAGAACATAGAAAAACAGCTCTCGCTAGCCACTACTACAAATACAATGCAATCTACACTTCAGCATTGTAATTATAGTGTACATACATACATGTAAATGTACCATACACTAGGGGAATACAATAGCACATCCATAATTACACGGAGGATTGGAGTATGATTGACACACACTACGAGCACAAAGAGAAATTGTCTTTTCAGAGCCAGAAGGTCATTAAATCTTTGTTAAAGGTAAAAACCAGTATTGGCAACGCCCCAATTTCAAAAAATGAAATGGAAGCTCTCATTACCAATCATGTGAAAGAATATGTTTTGACTAATACATGATGATAAAAAATTTGCTGGGAAACCGCCTACTAATTCATATATTTGGTAAATTTATTTCTCTCATGGTCTGGTGAGAGAGATAGGGTAGTCCCATATACATCTTTCTGTGTATAGTGCTTGTAACTTTACGAAGAATGGGCCAAATTTCTTATCATTTTGATGATTCCAGAACCTTGCAGATGCTAGATGCTAGATGATCAACCTTTTCTGATCGATTCCACAACGTTTCTTTCACAATGCAATGGCATGACCATTACTGGTCTTTACCTTTAAAGTATATGAGGTAACACCTTTCTGGCTCTCTACACATAAGGAATATATGCCTTCTAGTAAATAATGGATGAATTTGAATGACATCTGTCATACAACCTGTGGAGTGGTCAGAATAAAAATATTCTTGAGACAGAATTTCAGAGAATTTGTTCAATACTTTGAGAGGTTTCATTGTTACAGATGTAGGTCCTGTTGTTTTGCAAAAGGTGAATTGATATTTTTGACAATGATTGACAGTTGCAATGTCCCGAACAGCACTATCTAACTTTTGAAAATACTTGAGAGATTCAGTGATTAGTCTGCAAGGTAGGTTATTGGAAGTAAAATTATATGGGTGGTCGAAAAGGTAGAGAATTCCATTAAAAAAATACAGATGATATATAGGTCTACCAGGGTATGTTAGTTTAAATGGATGTACCGTCTCGAAAGAATTTCCCGAGGGAAAGATATTCAAGATTAACTTGGCTTAACATCAAGTAATGTAACCCTATTCAGCCATTAAATCCATCAACAGCCGCCCTTATCAGACCACAGATGCCCTCTGGCGATCCAAATGTTACGAAGTGTTACGCAACGCGGCCTGCTTCCCTAAGCTCTCCAAACACTTGGTCGTAAAAAGAAGGCTTTGAAGCCATGCGAGTCACCGAGAAAATGACGTCATACTGATTGAAGATGTATATAGCTATAATATAAAAAACACACAATCAACAACTTATGGCACAAAGCAACCTTCTATTGGTTATCAAATGCTTTCGCTGTGCTCGGATAACTCTACTGAAGACGTAGCCATCTGAACCAGCGAAATCGACCAAGGAAATCGTGAGTTAGAGTGAATGCAAGTTTCTCATCATCATCACGTTCTCTTCTAATTATTGACATTTTCCGAAAGTTTCCGAAATTTTTACATAGCTAGGAAGGTAGTCCATAAGTTTATCTCTTAAAATAACTAAATGAAATTGTGTTATATATTTGCGCATTTGGTTTAATGAGGGTTAGAAGTTGTCAATTCATCACCACTTTTCACCCCGAGTACGGGCCGGCGACGCGAAAGCCGCTGTGCTCGCTGGGCTGTACATGCTGGATGTTGGTGGTATTAACACACATAGCTGCAGCTGCATTAACCTGGCCGTGTATTAAAAGTTGTGCTATTGATTATCAATATTTCAAACACCACTGTACAAAACTCAACTGATTTCATTCAAATGCAGTACTTTAGTGACGATTGATGATACCTAAAGAGCATTAAAATATAATTTGTTAAACTTTCCAATGTTAGAAAGAATAATTTAAAAATTAAAATTGTGAGTCTACTGTCAAACTTGCCGATCAATCGCATCGGAATAATTATGTGCATTTGTATGTTGTGAGTGTATTGACTATTCATGTATTCAAATGCTGCCTATTTACACGTACTGCAGTGCTAGTAGTCAATACGCATTAGTATCAACTATCTATGCTTTGCTGGAGTGGCCTACGCATATCGCATTCACGATGAAACCGTACATTCTGGTTCGCTGCAACGAATAAGATTTTCCGTTGATGGAATTTCACACGTGCATAACTTGTATTGGTCTCCAACTTCCCATACACCAGGCTCAAGAATCAAATCTTCCTCAAAATCAGTCAGAAAGTCTAAATCGTCGCCTACCAAATACACTTTCCTTACTGTACGGCGCTATTTTTGTTGTTAGCAGCCGATGTGTATTTCCAACAATGCATTTCGCGAACCCTATGTCACTCAGTTTCGGGAGTGAGATTTACGAGCTGTGCGGTCCGGGTGGGGAATTAAGGGGATTATGATAGGGGGAAAAAAGACTCTCGGTGCAGCGGACTGCTTCAAAGGGCCCTCTTAGATGCGGAATCCATTTAAACTAACATACCCTGGGTCTACAGAATAAATTTAGGGTTTATTGTACAACAGTATGAGGTACTCCTAGTACACTTCTTGAAAATGTAGATCAACATTTACTCTGATAAATGTTGATCATTTTTCTTATAATTCAATAGAACTTTCAGGGAAGTTTTCCTTTGACAATTTGATTAAAAAATAGACTACTTCAAGACCTTCAAAAAATGTTGAATAAAACCTTTAAATGCAAATTAATCTTTCTCAATTTGCAAAGTTTAGAGTGACAATAACTCGGTTACATATCACACAGAAATCCCATACTAAACCAACTCACAAAAAAAAATCAGGTTTATCACCCTGCGCTTTTTCAAATATTTCAACACATTAGGAAAGCTATAGATTTCATCCTTGATCTGATTCTACCACAGAAAAGGTAAATGTGAGATAGTTCTGAGTTTGTTCATTTGGGTAGTCCATCATTATTTACAGTTCAAATACAGTTTACTTTCTTAACAATCTTTATTAGCAGTCTCGAGGGTGAGAGAGCTCTTACGTGTCAGAAAAACCAACACTCGAGTCACGACAATGGTGACTCGTCAAGTGAAGTGTACACTGTACACCGATATCGTGATCATATTGAAACGCTGCATGACACACTGGAATAATATTGGAGTTATTGATGAATGATATGATACGCTCTTCATTCGCGGGAAAACCCATCCTGGTGTTTTATTGACATTTACTTGGCTACCGCTAAAATACAATGTTCGCAGTTTGCTTTTAAATATTGATATGGAAGGTGAAATGTCCACACTTGTGCCTTTGACGGCGGTAATAGGCCTCTTCCGACATTGCCCACGTAGCGCGCGTCCCGGGGCACAATCAATTCGGCGATATCTTCGATCGGTTGCACGACGGCGTGATGATATAGACACCTCACGGGCACACTCTGATGCTAAATGCATCAAACAGCGATGAATTTTAGCAAGGAATTTTAAGATTGTCATGCACCGTTATCGTCGGCAAGGTTACCCTCCTGACCTAGTGGCAGAGCTCCGTCGCTCTGAGAAAATGATCTCTATTTTAAAGACATACATCATTAGTAAATAATGTGCCATCACAGACACTAGGGAGTCCTTTTTTAAAAATAATGTCACCCTTTGATATACGGTCAGGGAAAACTTGTCATACAGTACTGAACAATTTTTCAAAGAAGTCAATCCACTGATCGAATTGCCAATTTGAGATTCGCATAGATGCAGTGATCTCATACATATATTCATAAAATTACTTACTATTGGTCCAAATTGTTTGACACTTTCGCCATTCTGTTTTCCTGATTTTTCTGAACTTATTACCTTTTAAAAGTTTGATCGATGTATTAATATATGACCACCAAGATCTTGCTCTCAATCATTTCTATTTTGAAATTTTACACACATTATGGAAAGCTCAATTTGAAATCAATAACAACATGTAGGCATTTTTCTTTCACTGAATACAATCATACTTTCATTTACAAAATATAATCCTCAGACAACAGATTCTATAAAAGAGCATTGTATTACTAAGTAAGAATGTGTCTCAAAATTTTGGAGGGTAAATCTTTTGAATCACAAATCTGCATCTTTGCATCAGTTTCATCAGAATTAGAACAAATCAGTAATACTTCGCTCTCTTGTTACAAGTAACACATATGCCCATTGTCTAATATAGAATTTTTGCTCACAAACCTTACAGTTACAGAACATTGGCTGCCCAGATACATTCACAGAGAAGAGAGAGAAAACTAAACTATAGGGTTACACAGCCAAAACAATATTTTGAAAAACCATCGTTTTTTTTTATTTACTTCAATTTACACTATTGGAAAAAGAAAAAAAAATAACCATTGGTGTTTGCTCGTTCTGTTTAGGGGGTGAGTATAGAGTGCCTGTGCAGGCATTGAAACTGCAAAAATATGTCGAATTTTGGCCGGCATATAAAAAAAACTTTTTTTTGTTGTCTTTGCCAGTAATTGCTTAGCAACTTCCGACAAAACACCAAAATGTGAGAAAATGTGACAATTTATGCGGCAAAAGAAGTCTGCATAGTTCATAACATTTACTCCTTGTTAACTCTCCAAAGCATCCAATGGAAGAGCAAGAGCATCAGCTGTACAATAACAATACAAGCTTGATCAACTTACTTCAAATACCCAGCAAAGCAGAATCACTTGCCCCAACAGCTCCTCTGTATTAATAATCCAAATCTAGGGTAAAATCCATGGAAGCTCAGCAAGAGAGACAAAAACACTCCAGTTTGTGATAACAGAAGACCAACACAACCAAGATGAGAATTTAACCTTCCTGTGCCCTCAAACCACTTGTCCAGCGGGTGAAATAATCCAATCCCGGTGATAATAATTCCATCAGATGCGGAACAAGCAAGGCGCTACCTACTCCCGTCTCCGAAAGGGGGTATCTGATAAAAGCATCTGGGAGGAGGATGTTACGGAATCCCCCGTCCGCGTCCGTCCGTCCGCTTGGTAGCTCAGGGTTTTAATAAGACGTCTATGAGATAGCGAGAGTGCTCGGAGAGCTCTGCCTTATCCAACGGTTATTGACTGGGCGCTGTGATATAGCTATAGCGGCATCCCAGCGTATGTCAGTCTCCTCCTGGTGCTGCGCTAGTATGCTTTCCAGCACATGTAGCGTGTTTCTCCAGCTCTCTCTCTCTCATGAATGACTAACTCAGCGGCCAGGGCCGTGGGGTTTATAGCATAGCAAATAGAGTAATACCAATGAAATTGTTACCGGGCTGCTAGTCTAATTTGCAGACCCTTGATGGCTATACAGAGAGTATCATCCCTCTATTTTGCATCACAAAGGTCAAAGCCGATCTGGAATGTCACTGGAATACTATCTACTAGCTACTATCTACCCCATTCTTTTTTGTTTTGCATAAGGGATAAATGAAATACATAGCCTTCCAATTTCCAAGATATTCAACAATGTTTTTATGGAATAAACCTTGATGTGATGGCAAAATACAAAGCACAAACTCCAGTAAGGTTATACCAGATTAACAGTAGGGAATAAGCACAGAACTGGACCATTCAAACATAGGTAATAATCTTCTTAATTGTTTATCATTGTACAGTATTTCATTTGTTATAGCACTTAGTTAAGGACTTCCGTGATAAGCGCTTTATAACTAGCACCGTTTTTATTATTATCATTACTAATTCAATATTGCACCCATTATATAGGTCACATGACCAAGCAAAGAGAATTTATTAGGCCACCATGGTTGGTAAGATGGTCTATACAGGCCTCTGATGTTAGCTTTCACATTAATCATTTAATTACAAAATTCCAATAACTCCTTTTTAGTAGTCTAATGCCTCAATAATGATGTCATCCTCTCTCATGTTAACAGTGCTTTCTTTGTGGTTTGTTTGTCATCAAAACATTTGGAAGGTCACCGATGGGTCACTAAAATAGGTAGATTGGGCTCCCAAGGAAGAATGGGCTCTTTCACACTAAGAAAAACATTATGATGTTTGGATGGGGCAGGGAACTCTAATTCCATTCATATCAATCCTCCCTAGGGAGAATAAAGGAGCAAATGATCGAGTTACAACGACAAGGCTAAAAATGAAAATGAAAACAATTTTTGATATACACCTGTACTACAAAAAGAACACCACGTTCCCACTCAGTTAATATACTTTTTATTGGACAATCTAAATGCAGATGTGTATAGTATATTGAACACCATAATTTTCAACATTTCTCAATTACATTGAAGTGTGTTTTCTATTTTACATGTACTTCTGGTATAGTGGTATGAAATCTAAATTGCATGGTTCATATTATGCCAATACATACACTGTATGTAAATATCACAAAACTCACATCATTGACTTAATCATCATTCATGTCTTACACTTCAAAGTTACCGAATAATGTGAACGATGACAAACAACCTCATTCTGGATGACCAATCACAACCTCCCTCCCACAAGTAACTGTCCAGTCTGAAGGGCACATTCGTTCCAAACATGAAAACACACATCAAGGCTACCATACTCCATTTAGGTAAAGAAGATGTAAGGCTGTAGCAAAATAACTCCTTGATTCCCCTAAAATCCAACATATTTCCTCACATCCCCTGGATAATGTGACCATAAAAGCAGTCCATTGTTGTCTGTTCTTGAGCTGGGTAATGCTCCAGAATCAAAATTGTTGGCCAACTGTCCACATTTTTGTTGGATCAGACCCATTTCACATTCAAAAATAAGATGTTACAGTGGGCCGATAATCCTACCATTGCCTCCACACTTGGGTTTGCCCCTACCGGAGAAACTTGGACAAAAATACCAGAGATATGAAATTGTCAGTTATAGTCGACTCCAATGGTATATTTGAATTACTGGTAAAGTTTTTTAATTATCATTTAAATAATGTCAAGTCAATTCAATTCAATTAATTTAAATTCAATTTAGTACTCTGGAAACATCTAACTTGGCATTTATAAGTTTATATCATCAAAAATTGTAGGTTCTTTTTCTTCTAGTAATTAATCTTCAAAGGAGTTGTCCCTGAAGTTCTCTAGATTGTCTGCCTTCTCCACATTTGCTGGTAGGAATTAAATAAAAATTGTGGTTTTAGGTTAGGTTTAAGGCTACGGTTAGGGTTAGGTAGGTAGATCTTCAGTTTGGCCCTTGGGTTCACGAGTCAAAGTGAAAAACTTTGAAAGTGGAGCAATTGTTGCAGAAAGGGAGAACAAAATCGCACAATCAACTACCGGTATAGCGCAAACAATAGGGGACCCACTTGTACTACTTTAACTAATTCTTTGAATGTGAAAGAGGTCTGAGAGCCAAAGAAGCAATTTGAGTTGTCCCTTGATTTTAGACGCGAATGTGTCGAATTACAGGAGGAATTGGATGGGTCTTTTATCAGCTGGATACAAAGACTTGATTCAATTCAAGGTCTGGGATAGATACGTTTTGGAGAATCAGTAATTTTGTAGCATTTTATGAACATAAATGTAACTTTTTCCATCTCACTGTCTGACCCCTTTGGGAGGTTTGGTAAAGGCCCTAAACAATTTTATATCATGTGCAAGAGAACTCAAGGGCATATTGCATAAGCTTTACCTTGGTTGCGTTTATCTAGGAAATTTTTGGCTAGCATCAGGTTTCTCAAACATCTTTCAGGCAAATTTAGAAGTAGATAAACGCAAAGCCTTTTTTAAAGGGCTTTAGATATGGGCATATCTAAAGACGCAAAAAGGTGCGTTTTGTATGTCACATACAGCCAGAATCACGTTTCAAAATGATCGATAAACGCAAAGCTGTTTTGTACCTCACATACAAATAGGAATTCCCAGGTGTTGTGTACAAGCATCCGTGTGAAGTTGACCTCCGAGAAACTGTCTGCTTCCCAGGTCAAAACAGCCGGGCAGACACAAGGCCTTTATTTTGAATCGTGAAGGGTCGATAAACGCGACATCCCGCAAATCACGATCGTATAGTGGGGTACAATAGTGGGGTTCGATAGTGGGGTACGATATGTACATATCTAGTGTAGTGGCAAGCCTAGATAAACGCGCTCCTTACTTACACACCTTTTCAAATTCCAGATTCTTAGTTTTTGTCTGTTGCCTATGCTTCCGCATAGAAAAGAGAAAACCTCAAAACTTTACGACTTATTGTCTTTAAATCGCAGGTCATGAGTCTTTTTTTCAGTCAAAATAAGATTCTGTTTTTTTTTGTTTTTGTCTAGAAATAGTTTTGCCTGTTTGCTTAAAAAAGAATGGAAATCACAGAATGTATTCCAAGGTTTTTCTGACACTAAATGATCTGCATAGCCATTGAAAAAGGTTTTAATCCCCACTTCTGGTGCCAAAATCTACATTTATGCTTCAATCCAGCCCCCCCCCCCCCCACCTCCAGGACCCATCTTGTAATAATCATCAACCCTTTACTTTAAAATGTAAAGCACCCCTGCATGCCAATCTGAGCTGGGCCATGATTATTGACCAACTTGTCCAAACCGTTTCCAAACTGTGATTCCTAGAGCATGCTTGCTCTCGCTTAGTTGAAGCAAATATCCAGCTATTGCCTGCCCTTTCAAGAGATGCTGAAATGTAAATAGAGACAGATTTGATAACACCTCTTTTCCACAAAAGAGCCTTTCCACCAAACACAAGAAAAAAGCACAACTCCTTAGGATTTCTAGTATGCTATTCAACGCAAGGCATGACCGGCGAATTAGGTTTGGGGCTTTGCGTGTGCCGAAATGCGTACTCAGGAAGCACAAACACAAGCCGCGGTCGGTCGGTTGTCCCTGCAGACCTCCGTTGGGAGGCAATAAGTCGATTGAGAAACCAGCCTCTTCGGAGGGTTCGGTGGGGAAGGCAAATAGAACGTGCGATAGGAAGGGACGACTTTTGATGGATAGTTTGTATCCAGGGGGAGAGAGGAAGTTTGCAGAGGGGAACATTTGGTGGTATGTTGAATAACTGTGGATACGTGCTGGGAGCTATGAACATTCCGTCAGCTGTATCTGACAGCTACATGAATATGCAGGTGAAAAAACATGGCATGTTACGCTGGGTAAAGTCAATGTTGGCCTAGTTTATTGGTCAAAGAAATACAGAAGCACATCATTTTGCTTCCTCCTGAAACAGCTACACCTATTTTCCTTTCTTCTACACGTACATGTAGGTGTCATCTTATAACTTTGTATAAGCCTTTCCCATCTTTAATTGCCTTTCTATATTACCAGTAATCTCTCTCTCTCTCCCTTTTTTTTATATGAAAGGTTTCATTTGTCACAACATCGACATTTAATTAAATGCAAACTATGTGTTACATTTGTTTTGTAAAAAATAAACAATGCTTTTATTCACATTTATCATATTAACTTTGAAGAGACAGTGAAATTCATTTAAACACGATATATAGTCTGGCATTAAATCCTTTTTTTCTTCTATTCCTCCTCCCTCCCTTTCCCATGGCGATGTCAAGTTGCCTCTTTGTAGGCCGACTTTTATGCACCTTTCTACAGCCAAGAAAAGTTTTATGCTCTATTAAAGATGAATAGATGTATAAATACAATGTTCAAACAGTATACTTATGCAGATAACCTCCGCCCAAGAAATGGCAAACTTGGTAACAAAACCCTGACAGGGCAGCACAAATACTGGGTCTGCTTCACAGCCTAGCCTGCCCATATTTTCCTGATAGATGAATCCCTGATCAAAGTTGGCTGTGTAATCCCAGCAAGTCCAAGCTCAACCCGAGGCATATTTATGGACCCTCCGCTTTATGGAATTAGAGGACGTGTTATACCCCTCCTCCCCAGCTTTAACATAGGGATACCAGTAAGTAGGGGGATTACCTGGAAAAGAGTGACCCCTCAAAAGTTCATGTCCCCGACCCCTCTGAAGCCCGAGGTCCCTCCCCTCTCTGCTCTCCGCCTCCTCCAAATTGAAAAATAGGATTTCATAAATAGTTGTGGTTTGCTTGAAAGTAAGCTGTTGGCAAAATACAGGCAAGCAGCTTAATTTATGGCTCATAATTGAATTTTGAAAAGGAAATCATCACCCCCTCCCCCCAACCAAATATTAATACCTAATTATCGTACTATATCTATCGTATGCCAGGTAAAGCATAAATGGGTGGATGAATAGGTGCACAAATGATACAAATGAAGACTCTATTGGAAAACAGTTTTCTTTTTTTAATACAAAAAAATTATATTTAATTGAGATAAAAAATTAAAAAATATATACACATGTACAGGTACATGTGTATAAAACCAGCTTCAAACTAGAGCCAGAGCTAATTAACAAACATCTGTTTCAGCAAATACCATGATAACTGATAATTCTGAAATGCCATGAAACTTGGTCATCCTATATACAACTCTTTCAAGGCATAAATGTAGCTACATGAACATGTATACCGGTACAAACTAAGCAGCCAAATTAAAAGACTGCCTAAACGCACTCCTCCAAATTCCAACGCCAGACACAGCTGCAGGCACAATCCCTCCTTCAAACCCATCCTAAAATTCATTACCATTGATGACAAAAATGGATCCCATCTTCCTCTTGGGTTGTTATCTACTCATCCTCATTGGCCAGCTCACTAGCAGCCTCCATTATTCAGGATAATTGGCGGGATTGTCGACCGAGCTAGAGGGGGGCAGAACGATCTAGATCAGAGTAAAAAGGTGTTCACACAGTGAAATGAGGGCGATGTAAACCATGAAAATCAGTATTGATTTTATTATTTACGATATGAATCTACGTATCTACCTATTCTACTTTGCTATTGTTGCACCTCAACATTGCATAACCGAAACTTAAAACACATCGCCAAATTGCTCATACCCCCCCGCCCAAAGGCGCCCTCCGTGACCCTTGCGTCCGAGCGCCGCCAACGTAACCTCTTCCTCTTATCACGAGTTCCCTAGGATACACCTTGGTAAAGGCGCTGGGGATGGAGGGAGGGAAAATAGGTAGATACGTAGATTTATATCGTAAATAATAAAATCAATACTGATTTTCATGATTTACATCAATAAATCAACGTATCTACCTATTCTACTTTGCTAAAGACCAGCACAGATTAATGCCGGGTGGTAAAAACCAAGCAAACTTATCAATACAATGAGAAATAGACGACGAAGCCGCCTTCAGAGAAGCGACCACAAAGGCTCGTTCGCCCGCGGGCACAACTTTGAGGTAAAAAGCAGAAAAAGAACTTGGAGACTTCCAAAAAGCTGCTTTACAGATATCTTGAACTGAAACTCCGATGAAAAGAGTCCAAGACATGCTGACACTGTGAGTATCATGGGCACGAGGAGCCCTGCCAGGCGTCAAGGCCTCAGGGCCCGCAGCCTTGATAGCCAAGACTAACCACCTGGAGATCGTATCCCGAGATGCCGCCGAAAGTGGCTCTCGAGAAACCAGAAAGAGCTGATCCGACTTGCGAAAAGGCTTCGTCTTGTAAAGATACCATTTGAGGGCGCGAACGGGACACCACAGTCCGTCCCTGAAGACCGAAGAAAAATCCGACAAGGGATGAAGCACCACTTCCACTGAACCCGACGTGTCAGACTGATTCTAAGCAATAAAAGAAGCCTTGGGAATCAAACGAACCCCACGTCCTTCCCAACGGATATGCCCAGGGGCAGCTGAAAGGGTATGAAGTGAGCTCCTACGCTGACCAGAAGTGATTACCATGAGAAAAACCGTCTTGACCGTAGTAAGCAGAAGCGTCGCAGAACACAGCGGTTCGAAGGGAGTGCCAAAACCTTGGGTAAACTCCACACTGGCGTCAGAGGTCTGAAGAAGGGTCTCTTAAGGAAGAAAGACTTCAAAAGAGCCGCTAGCTGAGGAGCAGAAGAAACCGAAGATAGCAGACCGATAGCCACAAAACGTTGACAGAGCTCTCCCCTTGACATACAAAGAGATCAGAAAGTCAGCAATAGAAGGTAAAGACGCCTCTCTAGGGGCGACGCCCACCTCCTCACACCAAGTGTGAAAAGCATCCAACCAGGAGTTGTAAACCGTCCTGGTCGACTCTCGTCTACTCTGGACTAGAAATTGTGCAGCACGTTCGGAACAACCTGACGAACGAGCCCTCTTCCCGAGAACCGCCAAGCGGTCAGACGGAGGATTTCCGGCCGCTGGTGTAGAATACCAAACAGAGGTTGCGACACCAGATCCGGATGACACGGCAACGACCACGGAGCCCCCACCAGGAGGGTCAGGAGGTCCTGAAACCACGACCTCGCCGGCCACCAAGGAGCTATGAGAATCATCATCGCTTGATCTTCCCTGATCTTCCAGAGCACATGGGGAAACAACGCGAACGGGGGAAAGGCGTAAGCCCTCCATCCCTCCACGGGATCGCAAAAGCGTCCAGAGCAAAAGCTCCTGGTTCCCGGACTCTCGAGAATATCGAGGAAAACGATGGTTGAGCGAAGTTGCGAAGAGATCGATGTCGAGAACACCGAACACTCTCCCCAGTTGCCTGAAGACAGTCGGAGGCAGAGTCCACTCTGAGGGAAGGCACTTGCCTCTGGAGAGAAAATCCGCTAAGATATTCTCTTCGCCCGGAATATGTGATGCAATCGGGAACACCCTCGCCCCCTTGCACCACGCCCAGAGTTGAGAGGCCAACTCGTTCAGAGCCACAGAATGAGTGCCTCCCTGTCTGTTGATGTACGCCATCACCGATACGTTGTCCGTAAGAAACAGAACCGAACGACCCACCAGACGAGCACGGAAGTGACGAAGCGAAGCAAACACTCCCATGAGCCCCAACACATTGATGTGGAGCAGAAAGTCCAGATGACTCCAGTCTCCTGAAATCATTGACCCCTGGCAATGACCTCCCCAAACCAACAGCGACGCGTCCGTGGTGACGGTCACAGAAGGGAGAGGAACTCGGCAGCGTTTGCCCTGAAGGAAGAAGGAACTACGAAGCCAAGGACCTAGAAGACCCTTGACTCTGGACAACAGGGGGATCCACGACAATAAAAGAACTCACGCTCGGCTGATAAAACTCCAACAGAAAGAGTTGGAAGGGACTCATCAATAGTCGACAACCTGGAAGCATGCCGACTAGACTGGAGAGAAACCCTAGCCACTGAAGCCAACACTCGGCTTTCACCCGACGTGCACATCTCAGAGACCGAGCAGTCCTGACTATCGTCTCGACCCTGTCGAGCCTGGGCCGAACCAGCTGAAGACGAATGTCCAGCTGAGCACCTAGGAAAGACGGCGTGCGAGCCGGAACGAATTCTGATTTCTCCCAAATTATGAGAAATCCGAGATCTTGAGTCGTGCTGATCAGAATCTGCATATGATCCAACAGCATGACTGACGCCACGACTCTCGTGAAAATCCGAGGAGCAGGGCGCAAACCGAACAGGAGCGCTCTGTAACGGTAGAATTTGCCCAGGAAGGCAAAAACCCCACAAGATCCCGCGACCGCGGATGTATCGGCACATGAAAATAAGCGTCGCGAAGATCCAAAGAAACCGCGACGTCTGCGGGATTCAATGAAGAAAGGATGGTTGCCAGATGATCCATTCGGAAATGAACCTTTCCCAAATGAAGGTTAAACGGCTTCATGTTGAGAATCATTCTTAAAGAACCCGAGCACTTGGGAATTACGAACACCGGCGACTACGAGACGTAGCGGTAACGGAAAAGGCCGAAGAAACGGGACGGTTATCCGATAAAGGCCCGACGGTAGGAGCTCCCCGCAAACCGAATCGGGAAAACGGAACACGCACCTACGGAGAGGCGCGGTTAGTTGAAGCCCCAGGATCCGACTCGGATGCACGGGTATCCGGACCGAAATCCGGAACCGACAAATCCGACAAAGGGACAGAAGAACCGAACGGTGACCGGTTCAAGTCCGGATCCACAGAAGCAACCCGAATATCCGTCGATGGATTTGTGCACCGACCAAACAAAAGAACCGACGGAACAATTGTTGGCGGTGCAGAACTAAGGCCCGTTCCACCCAGGGTAAGAACCTCTGGGTTTCCGGGAACCGTATTGAGGGGCGACGTATCGCCTTGCTCAACCATTCTCCTGGGCTTCCCTTGCCCGCATAAACGTCCACTGACGTTCGCATCCCCGGGGTTTGCGGTGTCACCACCGCTCCCGAGGGGCGTAACTAACGAAGACTTATTACTAGAATCCTTCGTCTTCGTACCCGTCAATGGATTTGTGCACCGACCAAACAAAAGAACCGACGGAACAATTGTTGGCGGTGCAGAACTAAGGCCCGTTCCACCCAGGGTAAGAACCTCTGGGTTTCCGGGAACCGTATTGAGGGGCGACGTATCGCCTTGCTCAACCATTCTCCTGGGCTTCCCTTGCCCGCATAAACGTCCACTGACGTTCGCATCCCCGGGGTTTGCGGTGTCACCACCGCTCCCGAGGGGCGTAACTAACGAAGACTTATTAATAGAATCCTTCGTCTTCTTTCTCGCGACAGAACTTGATTTCTTCTTCGTGAAACCTGCTAAGAGAAAATAAGAACTGCGAGACATATTATAACCTGCGGGAAAGAAAATTAAACAAAGGGTACGAGCAATTATCAACAAGAATTAAATAAACTACCAGTGACTAAAACACCCCACCGACTACCCCCGCACGCACCCGAGGCCTCGGAGGAGTGAGGACAGGCAAACACGAAAGCGGAAACGTAACAGTAGTCGGCAAGAAAACGTTCTAGAATACTGATAAATAAATAAATTCACGGAGTGAAACTACTCTCTAACGAACAGGAAATCGTAGAGAATATTATAAAAGGCGAAAATGCGAACCAAAAAGTGACTAAAAGAGGAAAAACTCTTCAACTTTTGGGAGCGATTTTTAGTGTAACTTATCCGTTCGGATGCGAAGAGATAAGAGGAAGAGGTTACGTTGGCGGCGCTCGGACGCAAGGGTCACGGAGGGCGCCTTTGGGCGGGGGGGTATGAGCAATTTGGCGATGTGTTTTAAGTTTCGGTTATGCAATGTTGAGGTGCAACAATAGCAAAGTAGAATAGGTAGATACGTTGATTTATTGATGTAAATATGTGTCAATGTCAATGCCGATGTGGAGGTCTTAGGGTCTAGTGGACAGGTCATCAGACTGGGAGTCACAAGGTTGAAGGTACAGGGTTCAAATCCCGGACACAGCACTAATGTCCTTTGGTATTAAGGCATTGATCTACATTTGCCACTCTCGACCCAGGTAAAGTAATTGGGTACCGGTAGGAATGAATTCCTTGAAGCTTCAGCACCTACATGAGGACAGCTACATGTAGGCTGAGCAAAATCCACAGCTATTTGGAAGAACGTAGAGATGCTGATAAATATGTAATATGCTCTATAGAAGACCTAACTATTCTTATTATTCATAATTAAGAACAAGATCAGTTCATCATTGGCAATGTAAAGTTGTTTTAATACCTGAATAAAATGTTGTGTACATGTAGGAGAATCGGTTTTCAAAGACACAATGTCCAAAGAAACTCTTTCAAAGTAAATTCCAAAGCACACGACTGACGAAACATATGATGCTGATGGTCTACTCAACTGTGTACACAATGAATAAAGATAGGCCCTATGCTATAGGTTATTGAAATGACTTCCCAATTTAAAATGAATTTGGCATTGGAAGTTGATTACTACCAATAATCGGTGACGTTTCGATCCGTGTAAACACACTATCTACATCCATTGCAGGCTTATCAATTACACAACTGGTCAAGGGTACTACTTGCCATAGTCATCGTACCTGGTATTATTCAGTTTAGCAAATTGAAAAATAATGAGGTAACATAGCTCTGAATAATAGAGGAGATAGGATAGTAGAATTTAATGGATGTGTATTTTCGTTTTTGTAGTCTCATTTTTCAAACTTGTTAAGGCATTTGTGGCGAGCCATGAGCAATTGGTATCTAACAATGATGACGAGAATGATGAAGATGAGGATGGATGAGGATAGATGAGGATAAATACTGCTGTTGCTGCTGATGATAATAATGAAGATATGGGTGATGGTTGATGAATAAACATTTTGAACAAAGAGAGCAACCCTTACAGCAATGTGAACAAAATCAAATCTGTAGCCTCCAACAATACCAAACTATTTCATATCATAAATAATTCATGTACCGGAATAAAATGTGAAAGAGAGATCAGATAGAGACATACCACGGGATCACACATATTTCCAAAAGATCAAATTAAAGACCAACTCTCTTGTTTCTGTCAGTCTCAAGAAAATCCTCAACTTCTGTCTGGAAGAATATTTTTGAAGCAAGGTGATTTGTGGGGCACCTCTGAATACAACCAGGAACCCCTGTTGTTCACTGGCATTTGACAAGTTCAATCCACATCAACAGACAATGACAAAGAAAGAGAGACAAGAAAAGACTGTCCAAACTCAAAAAATAATCTCCCGTCTTGATCTCTCGCTCAGAAGATGAAGGGAATCTCCAACTGACAACTTCCAACAAAGTTTTCGACCCTGATACCCTGGGGCTTCTAAACAGTAGTGACCCTAGAAAGTTGGAGAGATAAGCCACTAGGCTGTCTCAACTGATCCAAGCTCCGTGACCTTAGAATAAGGACAACTCCAGAGGAAAATAGATGGATGCAGGCTGGCTGGCTTCCAAGGAAGAATACTTGGGTTTATTGCTGTTTGGTCTACAACCAGTTCATCTACTTATGGTCTGGTCTAATGACGTTACAAGGGCATCAACTCATATACTTGACCACAGAGTTAACGTGCATCCAACTTGTCTAGCTGAGCATATATTAAAACTAAAAATAAATATGGATTACTAATTGTTAACTTGTCATGGCATTTGTCAGGAAATAGCTTTGTAACACTGCCTGAAAGATTTATAGATTATTAATGGACATTTTAGGAAAATTGTATTTGTGACTGACCAAAGTTCTATCTATTCACGATTTCAATGATTCAAAACATGCAAAATAGGTCTAGTTCCATAGCATCCTCAGCATAACTGATCACCTTGAAAAATTCTGATAAACCTTCCTCATACCAGTATTATTTCTCTCCACAGAGAAACCACAGAGAATGCATTTGTCTTCATTCTATCTGTGACCAAATGAAACAATGGATCTTTTTTAACCACCAAGAATGGACGGATGTCTCACCCTACTGTGGTTAAACCCTACGTGAGAAACCTAATATGGGACTACTTGTTGAAATTGTCCTCGCACAACAACAAAGATATTCCATTTCAAATCATTACCCAGGCTCAAGCAAGGGTTGTTTTCAATATATCCATTGTCTTTGAGTAAATTCATTTCTAACAAGAACAGTGATGTATTTTATTCATAATTTTAACTAAGGTATAAATTCATTTCTAACAAGAATAGTTATGTATTTTATTTATAATTTTAACTAAGATTTGCCATTTAAAAAAATTCTTGCGTCATAGAACTCAGTTACAAATCAAGATTTTAGGATTTTGAAGAAAAAGAAAAAGGAAGGCACTCAATGTGCTTTACTAGGGGTTGGCAGCAAATGAGGATGATGGGGGGGGGGGGTACATAAAATCTTATGGACCTATGAAAGTCCACTCAAAAAGTAAGCAACAGCCCTCCCCCATTCCCCACCCCCCCCCCCCCCCCCCCCCCCCCATCAATCTCTAGATCCACCACTTGGATCTATTGAAGCATAGAGGAGTATCAATCAATCAAAATTGCAAGATCTCCCTACTTCGAGTTTCCGGTCTGTTCTGAATACATTCAGGATTGTATTTTGTAAAAATTTAGAGAGATCTGATAAAAAGGGGAGAGATAATGAATGCACAGGTGTCTGCATAATGTTTATCATGCTGGTATCTTTTGTGGTCGGTTTCACGGGCGATCTATTTCGGGACCGTCTGGGTGGGGAAAAACTAATGTTAGTGTGAATCTGAGGTTAACCACATTCAACAATGTAATAATATCAAGATTATTATCAGGAAGATGAACTTGTTTTTACAGTATGGAAAGCTGAAAATATGATTTATGTTTTTACTGCGGTTGACAGGTTGTTGCACTTTTACCCTTTGGTACTCATAGATATAGACTGGTGACAATAGGAGGTAGAAAAATAGGAGGCAAAGTTGTGGTAAAAACAATCCACAGTTATGAGATTTTTTAAAAATTGGGGGGGGGGGGAGGGCGGGATAGCAAAAACTGTACATTGGCTTTAAACGTAATTTTGATTTCAGATAATGAGCCTGGGTTTAGAAGAATCCCCAAAAGTAATTCTGAATCAATGTATGCTTGGGCCAGAATGTATGTGTTTCGTATCATGTTTTTTTTTTATTTTTACTGCATTCACTACAGTAAGCGTATTTCTTCCATCCCCACAGACTACCTCGTTTCATCATTCCGCCCCTATCCCTTTAAATCATTACCCCCTGATGTTCCAGAACATGTCGTAAACACCCCTCGATCAACCTTGTCTACAATGTATGTATGTGGGACAACAACTGGGTCTTGACTTATTCAAGAGAGCCGGGCGGAGTCATCTCCATTTCTTCTACCGGTGATGTTGACCGCCTCCCGGAGCGGAGCCTCATCCAAACCGAGGAGACAGGAGAGACACCACCAAACCATCTTACTGGAGCATGAAACCTCTCACGTTTTGTTCCTCGCTAGCCCCCAAACCACACAAACCAGCTCGCTTTTAAAGCCTCGGCCCAGCTGCGATCCTTTCGCCCACTCTCTATCTATCATTCTTTCTCCCGCTCTCTAGATTTGGAGTGTCCCTCATGCATTATTCATCAAGGGAATGTCTAATTAATATGCAATATTCAACAAAACACAAAGGTCCTCTGTACACTTTCCAGTAACCTAACACTAGACAGCATTGAATGGAACGACTTTCCCTGGGTGAAATAATATGTTACTGTATATTCTATGCATGATGTCCTAACACATCTTACAAACTTGTAGCAAATTTCTCACACTTGAATGCAAAGAGCTTTTACCAAAGCTTCTACAGCTATAGTCTATTATTATAACTGTATTTTATGAATATTCATGCAAAATAACTCTACTGAGTGTGAACCTTCATTGTGTTTAATTTAGGTTTAACCAAAACACCTGAAAAAATAATGCAATACTTTATTTAGTATTGAAGGCCCACTCTAAAAACAAGAAATGCCTTCATCTTCTTCTTGTTTGTAGTGTTCTTTTGCAGGAAACGTAAGATGGAAAATCAATTCCTTCCTTCTTGACAGCAAACATATATCTGAAAATGTTGATATAAGTCATATAATATATCTGCTTATGATAATATTTTTCTACCAACTCCTATCAGAAAAGCTATATCCTTTCATTCTAATCAGTAGAGAGTCTTACTTTCTTTGAGCAATGATAATAACTCAGATGCAAACATCCTTCCACAAAAAGTATCTGGCAATTATTAATAATTCAATCAAATATGCAACGTTTCGATTTACTACTCTGAGCAATCCTCTGGCTCTCAACAGAGAGATTAAATTATATTACATTGTTATGGTATTTATGTTATTTGTAGTTATTTGTTTATGATATGTAAATGTATTGTTATATTTTATACAAATGTGAGTCGTAAGATGATTTTTATGCCTTCCTTTTATTTGTGCACGACAATAAATAAATTCGATTCCACATAATCACATAAAGATACACACATTAATATCATCGCTTCACTCCCATTGGGTGCTTAGTCTATCATTCGCTGAGAGCCAGAAGGGCATTGAATCTACGTAACATGTCGGTTTAGAGCCAGAAGGGGGTTAAATCTGAGCCAAAGCATTTGAGCTAACAATGCCCTTTCAGCTCTCAACATACAATAATTGATCCATTTGGAGCCAGAAGAGCATTAAATCACATACTCTAACACAGCACTAAGGACCCTTCTGCCACTGAACAGACAGTGTATGAAATA
The DNA here is from genome assembly GCA_035222895.1 of Strongylocentrotus droebachiensis. Lineage (NCBI taxonomy): Eukaryota > Metazoa > Echinodermata > Echinoidea > Camarodonta > Strongylocentrotidae > Strongylocentrotus > Strongylocentrotus droebachiensis. The sequence continues at coordinate 99,780 of JAVYIG010003988.1, forward strand.
ATGCCCTTCTGGCTTCAGCAGATGACCTATCAGTGAGGGAATGATACGCACACACGCCATTTCCAAAGTTTACAGAATTCCCGTCTCGCGATCGAACCCTGTGTTAGTTCACCTGAACCCTCCGCAAATTTGCAAATTGTGTTTGCCTTAAAACAATGGATTGATCAATATCACCCTCTCTGGATAAGGTTACCGTTTCCAAATGTGCGTGTGGCTCTGAGCTTGGGGTACTCGGGCAATTTATTGATGAAAATGAAGGATCCTCGCTTAGCAAACCCCCCCCCCCCAAAAAAAAAAAGAAAGAAAGAAAAGGTGTAATGCCAGTCTCGAATTCAGACGAGTTGTTTTGTCAGTCTTGGGTATAAATTTGCAAAAGGCTGAATTACCGATGGATTTTTTTTTCACTCTCTTTGGTATAAAATTTGCAAAAGGCTGAATGCAGGATGGATTTTATGTGGAGCTGAATTTACTGAAAGATTTCTTTCCAGTCATTACGATATGAAATACATTCTCATTTAAAAGAATTTATGTAAGTTTAAGTAGTAAATTGAAACGATGCATATTTGATCAACATATTAATAATTGCCAGATACTTTTTGTGAAATTAATGATAACCATTTCCAAATATAAAAACATTAATTTAAACATTGGGAAAGATTATTACATGTACACAAATTGAGAATTTTACATTTTTTCCCATACATAAAGAATGAAATAATTGCTGGTTTTATTTAACTGCAGGGGTCAATTTTGCAAAGGGAATCAGTCATTGACTCATGGAAGTGTCTTTTTTTTTTCTCTGAAGAAAATCATTAATTTCAATTCATCAGTAAAATTAAAGTACAGTAAGTAGATTGATGACAAATGAAGTCCAGGCAAAAAAAAATCCATTTCCTATTCTATGATTAATCCATGAATCCTACATCCTTCCAATCATGTTTCTGACGCTCCTTCGTTAGAAAGAAACGATCGTAGGAAACAAAAGAGCGCTGATGAGCCTCAAAGTAAGCGCTCAATCTGAGAAAAGCTCTTTCCATTAGCCTGCGTAGTATTCATTATCTTGTTGATTTAATCCAACAGGCAGGACAAATTGCATTTTGCATCTCATCAAGTCCAATATTCTCTGCATCTGCCCAGCAGCACCAGACAGACAGAATCCAAGGGATAGAGAAAGAGAGAGAGAGAGAGAGATGGCCAGCTTTGATTAGTCTGAAGGCACAGACTTTTTTTCTAACACTCTAACAAATTTCTATCAAGCCTTGCACCTAGCCTATTACTATGTCTGTATCAAAGGTGGAGTATGTTTAGGACAGTGCCAATATGTTGAGCAGTAGACTGTGTAGTCTAGATAGTCTTGCAATTCAGACATTCTGGCATGTATTACAACTGACAGGGGTTCATGCCTTCATAATAGGATCTAATCCAACTTCGCAAATTTGGACTTCATTTGCTGAAAGAGAGAGAGAGAGAGAGAGCGCAAACTCAAAACAGAAGTCTGTATTCAAGACTATTGGTTTACTGGAATCATACAAAATGCATGATTTGCTTGCATTACAAAAGCATCAAATCTGTTAAGAAGATTATGAGCTTATATGAATTAATAATCATCCATGCACTTAAATCAGAATTAATGTCATCAGAAATCAATTCCAAATGTGTAAGAACATTTTAATGTATCATTTAAGGAAAACACAAAGCAAAGATTGAAAAGAACCCTCCGCAAATGGGCATTTCAGTGCCCAAATGTCTACAGCAACATTATAACAATACAAATACAATAGAATTTGCTGTCTACAAATTTTGTATTTTTTATTTGGTGTGTGCGTTTTGAAATGCTCAACTCGAATTCTTGGACATCAAAGAGCTTTTTTAACTCTTTCTCAGCAGAAAGTTATTCTTCAGGGTAGATCGATTTTGTGGCAAAAATTCTGACTACTTTTAGGCTAAGTAAATATACCCTATAACAGCTACATCAAAAGATGGCTCAAAAGATAGGGAGGCCTTTGTTTACAGGTGGTTGCTAAGCGATTGATATGGAAGGCATTGCCTGGAATTTGTGAGAGAGACATTTGTGAGAGAATCAGTGCTTGATTGCATTGCCTTTACTCAACTAATGCTGTATTTAGCATGCGGGTACAAAGACAATATATTGGCTTACTGACAAAGCTTATTAGTGTTAAAAGTCACTGTTGTGAACGTAAAGGTAAATTTGGAATCTAGAGTATCAATTTCTCTCTTATAATATTCAACTGAGTGAGAAAAGTAAAATTAAATTAATGGCTTTTCATTCAGCACTGTTTTTGTCATGCACAGTGCTCAAGAAAAAAAATTAACCTGGCTTTAGCTTGGTTACCTATTTCAGGGCACACCTCATTCAAGTATTTCAGTAATTCATACCAGGTAACCATGTACTATATGTATATACACCTTGGTGAAGAGAGGCGAATGCAGATACATGTAGTATCTTCTTCCAGTCAATGGTAAAAACCACATCTTAATAATTATTTTGTTCCTTGTTTTTTATAGTTTTCTTAAATTTACGCTGCCAAATAAATTTCTTTCACTTTCTCCTCTTCATTCAAACTCATTTTCCTCTTTTTATATTGTCATATTACAAATCACATTTCATCACCCTCGATCCTTCTACAATAACCTATATTCTTTTCGCTTTGTTTCTCCATAATAGGCACATATCTTTCGGCAAAGTGAACCCTCCTCCCTAGTTTCTTTCTGAGAATCCTTGGAAATGAATAGCATCACATGTTTGTAGTACATTTGAGGGTCTTTGCAAATTTCCTTCTCCTATTCATTAGTGCTAACACAAACACGCCTCAGCATCCTTCCAGCTGCATGTTCAGGGCAGTATAATATCAGGATCGATGTATCACCTTACCAAATAGGTCAATGACCCAGGGATGAGGAGTGGTATCGCTTTCATCCTCCTGTCCTCTTCAACACTACCACTTCAGTTTCCTATCTTCCAAAGTTCCTACTGGTGTTTTCCCTTGTCTGTCGCATCAATTTGGAACTCTCCATTTGGTTGTTATATTTTCTTCTGTTATCAGCTCTCCCTTTGTCAATCATTGAATCTTTTTGATGTATTTTCTTTCTTTCTTTTCTGAGTGTTTATCTATTATTTCTTCCTCTACCTAACTTTATTTTCTCATGATGTCCAGGAAGAAGAGTATGATTGCTTTCATCCTTGTGTCCTCTTCAACAGCTACCACTTCACAATGTTATCTTCCTACATATACACTGTACCAGTGTTTTCCCTTGTCTGTCGCATCAGTTTGGAATCATTACACTCTTCACTGTGGCTGTTATTCTATCTACTTTCCACTGCTTTTCCTTCATCATTCTAACAATCCTATTATGAATTTGTCTATCTTTCGTCTCTGTGACTGTGTGTAGACCACTTTTATCCTACTGCTCCAAAACTTCTCTTCAAATGCGTACATGTATACTTCAACCATCCTCTGTTTAAGCCAGTCTAATTCTTTCTTATCCCTTTCTTTGATGTTAAAAGCCTCTCTACTTTTTTCTTGTTGTTTTTTCGTTCCTCTATCATTCGCTCTCTACCATTTCATTCCGCTTCTGTCCTTTTCTTCTATCATACCAAGCAGAAGGGCATCAATTCATAGCCAAAGAATTGACACCCTTCTCGAGCACCCAACCAAGGATCTAACTCTTGAAAAAGGCCTTCAAATTCCCTTTCTCTCTTTTTTAGGTATTTTTTGTTGATTATTTGAAAAAATCTTTCTACGAAAAGAGGAGACTAATATTTAGATATGCACATTATCACTTTCACTTTCACTTCTCCTAGTAAAATACCTAACACCATTTCATCTATTTATTTGTTTAGTCCCATTATTCTTTCTAACCTATCTTTCCATTTATCCTCCCTTTTTTTTCTTCATTTGCCAGTATTTCCATCACTGGCCTTTACCTGGCTAGTCTAGAATCTGGGCAATTGTACCTTTCATTTAGTATCTCCAATTTCTCTACCCCATCCCCCCCCCCCCCCTCTCGCAATGTGCCCTGTGCCAAAGATGTCATGATCCCAGCCCAGGATTCATATGCCCAAAGTAAAACAGTCCATCAAAAAGACAGTGATCACATGACCGGGCCAAAAGTTCATTCATTTTACTCCGGGCGTATGAATTAGAGAATTGCGCCATCTTTGGCTTGGGGCAGGTAAGGTGAGATTGCGAAAAATAAGGTATGCTTATCAAAATAAAAAATGGTCAGATTCTGGACCAGCACTGTACACAGGCAGCTCCAGCATCTTCTATTACTCGAGGCAAGAGGATTTCCTTGCTTTTGGTGAAAAGGCATTGTAGTAAGAACTTGTAAGAAGGTACTGCATCTGGGGTCGGTTGAGTCCCCCCATGGCCAATACACGATCCTTCCATTCCTTGATAATTACCTCTATCTAGTTTCTCCCACCTGCATGTTGGAGCCAGATTAGATTACATGATCAATATTATCTTACACTAAATAGTTCAATGACCCCAGGGTAAAGAGTGGTGTCATTTTCATGCCATCCCCTAGCTTCTATCCCCCCTCTCAACTTCCATAGTTCACTCGTTCTCTGTCTCTCTCTTTCTCCCTTCCTCTCATATTCTCTCTCTCTCTCTTTCTCTCTCTATATATTATATACAGGTGTATTATATATATATTCTCCAAAGCTAAAATTTGCAGGGGCGCAAGATGATTGTCCCCCCCCCCCCCCCTCCACCCAGCAGTTATGAATGACAACCAAATTAAAAATGAGCCCCTGGATAATAAAACAAAAATTCAAGAATGGGGGAGGGGTCCCATCAGTGTCTTTGTCACTCTGTGTCGCTCTTTCTCTCTTTCCCCGTCTCTCTCACCTTCTCTCTTTCTTCCTCAATATCTTTCTAGCTTCTATAGCTTTCTCTCTTGTTCTCTCTGCCCATCCACCCCCCCCCCCCTTCATACCATATTTGCCCCTATCTCCCTCCCATTCTCTGATATTCAAAGCAGGTCTTCATTATTTCCTTAACCTAGTTTCCGCATCCATGATCATAATAAAGCAAACCTAATAAAACCTGATAAACATTACAACAACATCACAAACAGCCTCTGATGTAATACCAGTACCAGTATATTACCTGTCAATATGAACTATTTTGGGATATTGGGGCAAGCTATCAGTAATATATTATACAGGTGTACCAACTACCGATCAACCAGCAACTTTTTTGCAAATGCTGAGACTACATGTATCTTATCTCATTGACCTACATGTATATCATGTAATAATGCAAACACAAGAAATGTACTGGTACTTGATGGGTTTGTAGTTACACAATGTTAAAGAAGATGCTGACATGCATGAACGATAATCTAGTTTAGTAAAAGCACAGGGTCTATTATAAATAGTGCTGTAGTCAAACGTTTAACCGTCCGGTATCCGACCGCCCATGGCGGATTCCGTTTTCAATTGGACGGTTTCGTTTTCCCGTTTTTTTTTTTTTTTTTTTTTTTTTTTTAATAATTTTTTTTTTTTTTAAATATTTCTTTTTTTTTTTTTTTTTTTTTTTTTTAAGTTTCGATTTATGCCCCTCCACCTGGCACTATGCCTGGCAATGACTCCCAGCTCAGTAATCGGTGTGATGACTTACCACTTGGAAACTAGAACAACACTCCAATTTGTCTGTCATCTTGGTTTGAAAGTAATCTTTGTACTAGATCTCAATATATATTCATCCAAGTTTAACACATGGTGTACCACAAGGTTCTTTCCTAGGTCCTCTACTGTTTTTAATTTACTTTAATGATCTTACACATTATTCTAAAACGACATTGTTACTATTATTTGTGACTAGTTCACAAGCACAAATCGGCGCCTTCAGTTAAATCACCTTCCTGCTTTTTCACACGGCCAAAAAAAAAAAAAAAAAAAAAAAAAAAAAACAATTTTTTTTTTTTTTTTTTTTTTTTTTTTTTTTTTTTTTTAAATGTATCGTTTAACCGAAAACCGTCCGGTTTTGACAGGCGGTTAAACGGAATTGGAGATATCCGTGATGTTACAGCACTAATTATAAACACTAGTTACTGTATAATTTAGAGATCACAATTTTAGCAACATCACTCTTGCACTGGAAGTTAAAAGAAATGGGTCACTTAATAATATTGAAGTAATATGAAATAATAAATAAATAAATTTCAAGGAAGTCCATTCAAGTGCCATTCGTCACTCAAATTTTGAGTTTGAGAACAAGGACAATGTATAGTTTCAGTGTTGTTTGGCAACACTGATTATAAAAGCTGGTGTATTCTACAGCCTTTTCACACACAGCTAAAATTCATCGTATCTAGAGATGATTAGAATCACTCAACAGTTTTAAACATGTTTATAGACAAAATTTCCCAGTGTGAACATCGTTTATACAATGTTGGGATAGATACGAAGTCGCGATCCATACGCCCCTAAAAGCAGGCTGCAGATACGAAGTTCGTATCTAGTGAGCTTGACATTTTGTGTGTGAAAGGTTATTCTTGTTTAAACGTGTTTCAGACGTGTTTAAACTGGATGGAGCGTGCGCTTTGATTGATGTGACATGACCTTCAATGCGCAATGGCACTAGTGCGCATTTTACGAGCAGTAGTTAATCACGAAACGATTGACGATCGCACCGAAATTTCTGTGTGTGAAAGGCTCGTGATTAGTTTAAACACGTTCGAAACACGTTTATACTAGTCATGTTTATAGAATTTTAGCTGTGTGTGAAAAGGCTGTTAGTCTTCAAAACAAATGGTAGCTTTCAAAAGATAATGATCTCTAAAGTTATCAAAAGATAATGATCAATTAAAGTTATCAAAAGATAATAATCAACTGATATAAAACCCACAAAAGCAAAGAGATCAATCAAAGGACTTGAAGGGTAAAAATGGTATTAAAATGCACACACAGTTTCAATGTGCCTTGGAAATATTGATTTTGTCAAGAACAACAATTTTCTTTTGGCTTTGCCAAGGAATCTAGCTACCTCAGTCTTTGCATCAAATGAGTTCGTTGAACCAGCATAGACGATCAATGCCACTTTCCCTCTCCCTCTTTCCCTAGGGGTAACGAACCTGAATGGGCCAAGGAGGTGGTTCGATTTGATTCTGAACTTCTTGTGTATGCACATGTTTGAGATAAGCAGACAGGTTTACGAATGCCACTCGATTTTACAAAATACAAAGTCGCAGAGAAAACTGCTGAAGGACTAGGAAAATTCATGAATGCTACATGTCAGGACATTTTGTGGTTTGACATTAATGAGCTGAAATGCTTAACAAGGGTAAACCACCTGCCACGGGCAGGAGTGTTGTACTCCAATGGGGATACCCCCCCCCCCCTCCCACACCCCAATATACGGATCTTATGCAGTAAAGCCACTACCTCTAGGATTATATGTGTGTTGTCTGTTTTAGAGAGGGTATAATTTCGCATACATTCACATAATTTAACACAGAGCTAATTAATGCTATTCTTGCTTTGAACAGATGATATCTAGATGTTTTTGGGCGAAATGCCCCCTTGCCCCCTTCTGGAAATAATATGTGCTCCTGCTCCCTAAGTACACAATTATACAGGAAGTCCTATGCTATGGTGATAAATAAGGAGTTGCAAAATGATATATTATTATCATTATCCTTCCGTAATTGAAGCTTTTTGAATTCAATGATTGACTGAATTTACTTGTAGGAACCTGGAGTCTGAAAAACAGTTGTTCATTGGTGAAATGGCAATAAATCATCAAATGTAGAACAATGTCCTCTACATGTATGCAGTCTCCAAGAACAACTGGACCAACTATACCACTTGTAAATTTGATTTTGTGTATGTGTGTGTTTTTTCAATGAAAGGTGGACTGGTTGAATTATAGGACCTTTGTTGAATACTTTTAGGTCATATTCCCAAGAAACATAAATTTGGGAGAAATTTATAATTCACATACTTAAAAAATTACAAAACTTGGTAAAGTGTATGAATAATTTAGTTTTTAACTGCACATGAACCAATATCAATCAATGACCTAGTTGTGAGCAGCCTACATGTACTGTACATGCATGTAATGACCATTTCCACACTTTCATAACCAATTCCCGTACTTTAGAGTTTCATTAACGATTCATGGTACCTATGTGAAATTTGCATTCTCCCCTATCAAGTTCATTAAACTGCTCATGAAAGATTTAGTAGCATTTGTAAAGAATGAATTGAAGGTGAACGCCGTTTTTGTTATAGACTAATGCAGCCTGACTATTTCAAGGTACCGTGTCTGGCCTCTTTGAAGAGCTCTGGGGATGCTGTATTTGGGGAGAATTTGACCCAATTCAGATGAAAGTGATGATTAATTTAATACTGGAGTAATTATTCACATCCAGCATGACTTTAGGTAGACATTGCTCCCATTGGTGTCTGGCAAGTTATTTGAACACATTGCTCCAACCAGCCATTAGCTTATATCAAAAGTTTGATTTATACATTAATATGCTATTTTAATAACTGGATATTAATCTACAAATATCATTACAGAATTTGTTTAATTCTTGTCCTTCTTTTATTCTTTATCCACTCTTTCTCTCTTTCTCTTTCTCTCTATCTCTCTCCCACTCGTTCTCTCTCTCTTTCTCTCTCTATCTCTCTCCCACTTTTCTTATCCTCTTCCATTCTCTTCCCCTCTCTGTCTCTCTCACCTCTCCATCATACTAGTATTCCATTTGAAGAGAACTTGTCAAACTTTCTCCTCTTCAATCAATTTTTTTGTGTGAACCTTTTCTCATCTGTTCATGTCCTTCATAAAAACAAAATGAACATATCATCACATATGTATTTACAATGTTATGTGGGAAGGATGCAAAATTCTCTAAAAGCACTGGACTTTTGATAGGGTTGCCATTTGAAAACAGACATTAAAGATAAACTTGAGTTCTGGTAAAAAAAGAAAATAAATTCTCACAGAATCAAACAAAACTTACACTGAATGTTCAAGCTTAATTGTCACATGCCAAACGATTTTGGAAGAAAATGTTTACTGGCTGAGTAGTGAGCAAAGGAAGATAAGGAAACCAAGGTGTGGTAGCCCCGACACCATTTTTGTAGTCCCATATATACATCTTTATGTGTACAGTGCTTGTTACTTTACCAAGACTGGGCCAAATTTATTATGATTTTGATAACTCCAGAACCCTGCAGTACACACCAATACTTACATGCTACATGATCACCTTTTTCTGATCCATTCCACACCTTTACTTTCACAATGCAATCACATGACCAGAACTCACCTTAATCCTGAACATCAAAAGGGAATGTAACATGGTCGTTTGTTCAAAAGTGAGCTAAACTCATCCAATCTGCAAAGGCCATCAAATTAATAATTTGTTTTTCGCAAAGTCAAAATTGACCCTTAGAGGCGCAATTTTCTCAGCAAATTTTGCTACATGAATATTGTATTTTCTAACCACGAGATGAAACAAGATCAGCGAACAAAGAAAACAAAAAACCCAACTCTCATGGGAAAGCTGCGTGTTAGTAATCACTTTAATTATCGTCGCCAGGAGACAAGTAATCATTGAAAGTACTTTATACCAAAAAGAAATTTTAAAAAGTATGTGTAAGGATTACCCCAGGTAGACCAATTTGAAAATACAACAAAAATTAATTGGTGAATCCTCAATAATGTACAAGTCAAGTATCTTTAATGGATGATCATTATACTGTAGGACTCATTAAAGGATTTCCCATGTATAAGAACCCTTACATCACTCATAATTGTAGCTCTGAAAATGTACTACCATTGTAAGGACATATAGTTTATCCTTGCTATTGCATGCTCTAATCATGATAATACAATAATATTGCCCTTGTACACTGATATCACATAAAACAACAATTAATATATATAGTGGCCTTCTTTCATATTAAGGCTTCACCAGTCCCAGGCCATTGCATATCATGTAGTCTTTCAGTAAAATCTGGACAGACTCAAAGATATACGTATATAGGCCTTATATTATAAGGATGTGCTGGAATCGTTATAGGATTCTATAAATACATGTACAAATGCTACATTATAATATTCCAGAGGCCATTAACCAACATGTGCTATATTCTAAAACAAAGAAATAGATTGAGATTGAAAATAAATAGAGGTAAAACAAAATAGTTCCTTGGCCAAATTTCTTCTTTGAATGTGCCTGGTAAAGTGGACATGATTACTAGACTGTGTGCGACTCTGAGCTGAAAGCACTGCTACTACTACTATCAAATCGATCAACTAAAACCCTCATGATATCCACAGAAAGGTTTCTTCCTCAAAACTTGTAGAGCAAATATTTAGCTTTTCTTTAGCACCCATAGTACGATTGCCATACCAGAGTTATGAGTAATTATACCAACTCTTTCAAGTTTTTTTCTTTCTTTTGTGTGCACGATTTCTATCCCTAACACAACACGGCACTTCAAACCCTGTCTACGATACAAAGAAGACATGGGTGCCAAACCAAAAATCGTTAATTACCCTCAGGACCGGATTGTTCAACGACATGCAAAATCATAATCAGTCGTGTGAAATACTTCGGAAATTGCGAAGTGAGGTGCTCCCGGCCGCGGACCCGGCCGCCACCTCGAGATCCGGAGCGTGGTTTGACTTTTAAGGAGCCAGGGCCGGGCTTCGATTCTTTCCTCCAAGATACTGCTAAGCTTCAAATGGTTTGAAATTGTATTGTAACAATGATATTTTTTTTTATGTTAAAGCAAAATTGCTCAAGGGTTTGAACTTTGAATTCTAAAAACTAACATGCTCAGGACAAGAGACTTTTCTTTCTCCAACAACAGCTTCTGTTATTCTGACGTGCTCAACTTCTCTTCCACATAAATAAGGTCTTTATCCTCCCTCTCTGTCCGTCTGTCTCTCTCTGTCTCTCTCTTGTCTGTCTCTCTCTCTCTGTCTCTCCCTGTCTCTCTCTCTGTCTCTATCTCTCTTTCTCTCTGTCTCTCTGTCTCTCTGTCTCTCTGTCTCTCTCTCTCTCTCTCTCTCTCTCTCTTTCTCCCTCTCTCTTGTCTTCTCATTTTGTTTAATAGTCACTTTCTTTTTTTCTGATTTAGCTCTCCTTGTTCATCATTCATTCTGATTTTCTACTTCAAGCATGCTTAACCTCTTCTTCATTCAGTTCAGGTAATTAACAATCGTATCACATCTATTGTTTTCGACAAACACTCTTTTATAATCAATGAAATAAACCATTTAGAACAATTTTGTTAAGATATACAGAAGAGTTCTTGCGTAACACCCACCCCTTCAAAATTTCCTAGATGATGAGCTGACAAAATTACCCTCTTAACATAAATTACAGAATTTCACACTTTGGAGTGACATTCTGCCAAATGACAATGTTTACTTTTTCTCTATAAATCTACATGTTAAGTACCTCCTAACAATGGCAACTCTAGATAGCCCATTATGCAAACATTTCACTGATTTTCTGAAAGCTTGCCTGCAATATCTGATTATACCCATACATGTTTTGTTTCTGTTTTGTCTTGTCTTCCGCTCATGTATAATGTCAAAAGTCTGAAAATAATTAATAGAAAAGAATAGAGAAGGTGAGTACATGTGAAGGAAATGAGCTCTTGATATTAATGGTAAAAGAAAACACAATCTACCCATGAGGCAATTTACACTTTGCTAACAGACATGCTAAACTCCCGGCTAGTTTTTGTAAACATTGTTTTTTTAAAGCCCTGCATGCACAGACCATTTGTTACCTTGGTGACTGGATCCATCCTGTTATAAGTACTCATTCCTTCAAAACTTTAGAAAGACTTGATTTACAAAACCAGTACCTTATCCTAAACAAATAATAAGTTGGATGTATACATGTTAATATCCTTTTCTTGTAAAGCACTTCACTGACTAAAGCGGTTTCTTATTATTACCATGGAGATAAGACCAGGTAACTGGATGCAATGTTCATCACAGTGAACATTCTCCACTCCCTGTGGAGTATTCCAGCTAGTCGCCTTATAAGGGTGTGCCATGTTAATCTTAAGGTATATAAGGTAGGCCTTCATGTTTTCTGTTCTGGTCATGGCAACGTTTACAAATGTTTGAAATAAAAAATACTCTGAATGTTTCTATTTCACATTTTGACCTTCTCTGAGGTGGGAGAGAGATAGAGAGAGAGAACGAGTGGGAGAGAGATAGAGAGAAAGAGAAAGAGAGAAAGAAGCCTATCTGAAAAATGCAATGAATAAACATCACATATATCACTGGAAAACCCCTACCAATCTCCTCTCTTACTGGAATTATAGGGGAAATATATCGCTAAAAATCAGCTGCATTGTCATCTTTCATCCTTATAAGATGCTAAGAGCCTGTTTTTCGGCCTCATCTAATCCATGATAAATCAAAGCTTTTTATAGATCTCAAGCTTAAAGAACTCTCACTGATTGAGCAGAAAATCCAATAATAAAATCAACTTCTTTTCAGGCCTCACAAAGAACAAATGTTCCACTTGTCTGCAGATATTTGGTATGTGCAGAAGCTGGAAAAGCTTCCCTTTTCATGTTTTCATAAGATGTTTACAAAAAGAGGCTCTCTTTTTGGTTTGCTTGACAAGGCTATGTTTACCAGGCTGACTTCATGTTTACACCAAAATGTGCAACAGAGTTAAATGCCAGACATGGGGAGATATTGTGTTTCTTTAGAGCCCCCCCCCCCCCCCCCCCTAAAGAGGAAGGAGAGAAAAGTTAAGGAGACAATACGATCCTATTTTCACGAAGTGACGGTAGTGAGGAAAATCTGCACGCAACTTGTATGCGATTTTCATTCACTACCGTCACTTCGTGAAAATAGGGATGAATTGTTCTTGTTCTTTGATACTTGTACAGAAAAAGCACCTAAAAATGTGATGACCTTGTTTGTTTGTTATGTTATAGACATTTATTGTGAAAAGGCACCCCCAACATATGCCTGGAACCCCCCCCCCCCCCCACCCTCCTCCCCGCAATAATGACAGATACATTTCATACAGACACATTTTATACAGCAACAACAAATATATTGAGGAGGGTCAATCCCACTCCCCCTCAATAAGATTTGCTTTTCTTCTGTTCCTAAGAAAAGGCTTTCATAGTAAATCTTTTTTTAGTGTTTAAAGTTAACCCAAGAATAAAGCACACATTGTTGTCCTCTTACCCAAAGTCATGCTAAGTAGGGATCTACCAGTATACATTATGTGCATTTTCATGGCTTCATTTAAGCCTCTCTCAAATTCGGCGATTCAAGGATTTATTTAATCCACAAATAAATCCATTTCCCTCTTTCACTTCATGGTCTTTCTTTGAAGATAGAAACAGAAAATTCCCTTGCCCCCCCCCCCCCCACTCTCCAATAAAAAAAATTACTGCACTTTTGTTTCTCAATTGTTGACATAAAATTTGCATGAAGTCTAAACATTCTTTTTTATTTACATCCTCATATTTCCAAGGGCTTGTACTTTTTTTCTTCTCCTTTTTCTTTCTTCGGTTTTTTCTTCAAGCCTACAACCACACTATAAATTCCTGCAGATTCTACCTCACTCTCATAAATAATCCCTAGACTGTACAGCCTGAAACTTTTCAACTGATGACATTTTTACAAATTTTTACATTTTTACAATTTTTTACAAATGATTAAAATCTGCAAAAGTTGGCACAACACTGATTTTTTTTTCTTCAATTTGTGACAGTTCCTTGCTTTGTGACTGCGCTAAAAATTCACAAAAGTTTAATGTTATGAGAGCTTGTGCTCTAGTCTTACCGTATACAAGAAAAAAGTGAAACACATGTGCCTGACATGCAAGTTCATCCAGACAGACAGACAGATAGACGGACGGACTCACAAGTGTATTTCTAGACCAGAGTGTTGACCCTATTTACTTGTCAACAATCACCACCGTCTATATTGAGCTCTCTCTAAAGATACATGTATATATAGGGTTTTATAGGCTTATATGTGCAGATTCCGCAGCCCTCATGATATTGATGCCCCACCATCCTGCATAAATCTGTGTCCGACTGAATTAACATGCTTGCCTTGGCCCAATGTCAATATTTAGACGAGTGCCGCCTGTCCACCCCCAGCCAGCCAGCCAAAAATAGGTGGAAGATTTACCATTTTTTAGCAAAAGATTTCCATTACTTCAGCTTTTGAAGGGCATGCATGCGTTGGAAGTGCTATAGTGACAGTGATTCAGTTGTTTAATCAAACTTTGATAAGTGTCACAGCTATTTTTTATATCTAGATGCAGCGTTCTCAAATGCTGGAACTGTAACAAACTGATATCATATTTTGATGGAGATCTGACCTACATGTGCAAGTACAGTGTATGCTAAATGACCACTTACAGTTGACATACCAACATATAATGTAAAGTGAACAGAAAATTAAGATATATTCTTACCTTATGAAAGAAGAATCCACAGTTCAATGAAATTGTCTTTTTGTATTCCTAGCAGCAGTCAATGGTTTATCTACAAATAGAATGAAAAACAGAGAAGTGTTATACATGTAGCAATTTCCTTGATATACTGTTCACAAAAAAATTGAATAATAGAAGTAACAAAAGTACAAAACACAGATGATACAAATACATTGGCTTCAATAAAAATATAAAAAAATATAAATAAAAAGGAGCAATAGACAACATATTTTTTCACTCAGACATGTGGGCTAAAGAAAATGTCCCAGCAAATTAAAGTACTCTAAAAAGGAAAGAAATTAGTCATCAGACTTTACCAACGATAAAAAAGAAATTGTAAGGATTTCCAAGTTCACAGGTGTTCAGATTTTCTTCCTGAACATTACAAAAAAGGTCATCCTTTTGTTTTACTTTTTAAGAATCCCCCACAAGAAAAAACATTTTGGGGGTGTTCCAATCCCCCCCCCCCCCTCCCACCTTCCCTTTCTAAATAATGATGCTTCTCAAGTTCACATCACACATAGGACCTAGTCTGGAGGAACAGACTCTTATTTGACACTTTAAAACAATTCCTAAAATCCTTGAGCAGAGCCTCGCTCTGTCAGTCTCTGGCTGTAGTCCGGAGCAGCTAATTAAGTACAGAGTCTATGTAGTGTGCTTTCAGCCTAGTCTCAATGTGCAGACACTGTGTAAAGCACAGCGACTGAAAAAGGTCTGTGCTACAAACTACACGTGACCTGCTTTCAAGAGCAGAACAAAAAATCTGAAATGGACCACAATCTCGAGAAGTCTATCTACTTGAGTAAACACTGGAGCAATTAAAATATTTCTAAGCCGAGTATCGTCTGATAAATAAGTGAAAAGAGCCAGATTGTGTCAGTTTTCACAGGCCATTAGTTCAAATTGACATAAGCCTGTGCTTGAATGCTTCTTCGCAATGGTTCAACAATATTTTCGAAACAGTCAGTAACAAATTCATGAAGGAAATTAATTGCATATTGTTTACACAAGGCCAAAGAAATTTGAAAGAACACACCTACGATTGAAAATAACTTTTCTAATGAAGCGAATAATAGCGTGAATATAATATATCCCTCGGATGAATTCAAAATAATGGTTCAAGCATATTTGTATCACAAGTCAATATATGTGCTTTATTTTTCACATATCAAGGTAAAATCCCACAATATGTTTTCCTGACAAAATGTTAGACTACTAAAGTTTGATCAGTATTTTTTTTCATCACATAAACCTGAAACCTCATGTACATGACTTGTATACACTGTGTGGTCAATTAACGGTAGTTGCAAAACTTGTCCAGTTTGATGTTTAACATGTAAACAAACCTTTATTCCAACACTTCATTTTTTTAATGGAACTACATATCAAGATCTGCTTGCAAACTTTCAATCTAAATGAAGTAACAAAAAAAGAACTAAGGCACAAAACAACAATCACTCCCAAGATACTGCAAATTGCTACTGAAGGAAATGGCAAAAGTAATTATATGTATTTCATTCAAAAAGCCAAAGCTTTTAATGGAAGTCTTTCAATGGCGGTTTGTATTCAGCAAGACCTGCCCAGGAGATGTGATATTACAAGAAAATATTGAAAACACTGCTAAGACTTGGGTTTCTGACAAATACAGAGTCAAAATAAATCAGAATCAGAATTGATTTTAAAGTATTATAACAATGTTATAGTTGTATTGAGAAAATACAAATCTTATAGTTAAAAAAACACACACAATACAGAAAGAAGAAAAAAGCACCAAATAACAGTGACCATTAATTTATTATATCATGAAAGTCAGAGGTCTGGTATCTAGACTAGAGAGTAGAGATGTTTCTTTGGGGAATTATTAGAATTAATCCTCATCCTTCTCTATCACTGCGTGTACTAGGATGAATTATTCATTATAATCTTCCTCTTTCATCTCTGTCAGTGCCAGTCGCAGGGTTTAACAATTATTCAGAATTTTAGAGAATAATAAATTCTTTGACTGAATTCATTTCCTATGATTATCATAGAAGTGTGGAGCATTGTGGCAATTTTCTCCTTTCAATATCAAGGCAATTTAGAATTGTTCTTTTTTTATCAAATGTAAACCTAAACTGTTCACACATACATGATGTAGCAACTACTGTAAATCTGTATAAAGAGATGAAAGAGTTTGATCTTATCTTGAACTGGTCTAATGACAATTCCTTTAGGAATTGTACTTATTGGTACCTTTAAATTTTCTTTTCTTTTATCAAACTGCCCTGACATAGTAGATCGGAATATATAATATTACAAAGACTTTTTAAATCAAAAGATTTGAAATTACTGCTATGGGAGCTGTAAAATGGCTTTAAAAATCTATATTCAGATATGCAATCACTTCATAATATTCACTTGCAGATACTTTCAAGTTCTCTGCAAAATTGCTTGTGTCATTACTTCCCATAATTCAAATGTATCAATGGTAATTGATACATTTGTTTAACCATCTACATGTAGCATTATCAGACTTGCTTGAAAATATTGGGTATTTCAAATGGAAGCATGCTTCCAAATATCTACTAACAAATTTATATATTTAAATAATTAAAAATACATTTACATAAGATCAACAGTGAAACCATTACTGCATTCCACTTGTACCATGTTTGGTTCAATGTCCATATACCCGATGCTTCTGTGAAAATAAAATTGTATAAAAAGCACTTTCTCTTCCTTTTCCAATTTTGAGACCGATACTCTCCTCTTAAAGGCTGTTTACTCTAAAAACATTGCTACCCTAACCCAGTTTGACACACAATAAACAAAGCTCTTTCTAGCAAATTTTGGGGTTAAAATGCCTGAAAGCAAGTATTTCTCCACCTCCTTCGTAATGTTTATTTTGGGAAAGAATCAAGCTTTTGTTTTCCAGATTTGCTCTCTGATATTTCAAAGAGTCAGCGTCAATCCGACTCTCTTGTGTCCAGTGGAAAACATCTGATATACATGTAAGTGCATGGCAATAGATTTTTATTGAGATACAATGAATGGAGAAATGACCATTGGATAATCCGGGTCATATTGTCTGCTGAGAGCCAGAAGGCCATTAATCCATATAAAACTGACACAGAGTTGATGCCCTTCTGGCTTTGCACAGATGATTTCATCTTGTGTGAAACATGCCATAATTGACCAATCCGGTGGTATCTATAGCATTCAATTTTATCAAGATGCTAAGAAGAGAAAGATGACCATTGGATTTAACCGGGTCATATCCTCTGCTGAGAGCTAATAGGGCGTTAATTCCAGCACTTTACCAAAGAGTCAGCGTCCTTCTTACTCTCAACATATGACATCATCTTGTGTCTCATGGAAAACATGCCATAACTGACCCATCCGGTTGTTTCTATTAATGGCATTAGATTTTATTGAGAAAGATGACCATTGGATAACCCTAGGGTCATATCGTCCGTTGAGAGCCCAAAAAAAGGGAATTAACTCATGCACTTTACCAAAGAGTTAGCATCCTTCTTGCTCCAACCATGACATCATCCTATTCCAGTGTAAAACATCCGATAAGTGACCCATGCATCCTGCACTTATATCAGATGTTATGGCATTAGATTTAATTAAGATGCAATGAATGGAACGATGACCATCAAATTTAACTGGGGTCACAATAATTACTATCTCTCCTAAATTGGGTAACGGCTAATTGGTCTCGAATAGAAGGGTCACCGCGGTAATCGGACTGTATTCCGGTGAGATCAAACTAATGGGCTATTTACGAAAAAAGGGATGAATTGCAGCTTTTTTATGGCTGCAGAAGATATGGGAATTTGGATATTTGATGCAGACTTCAAATTTTATTAAAACTATAGCTTCCTTTTGATTAAGCTGTACAATAAAATAACACCAAAGATTTTTCTCAAATCTTAAGCTTTACAAAATTATCTTTGTACAGGTCACTTGGGATATTATATATCACTACATAATTTGCGTATTTTTTATAAAAAAAACATGCATAATGTTCTGATAACCTTGCAATGTCCGATTGCTACAAAAAAATCAACAATATTTTGGACTGGAGTGAATAAATTGCAGAGGCACAAGTGTATGAATGAATATCCACATAAAACTCAACTGTGTCTGGAAGTTATAGTCTATTTATTTTCTACTACTGCATGTACCAAAGCTTGGGATAAGTAGAAGTTGCTCAGCAGAAATAAACATAGAATATAACCAGCCACTTAATACTCATGCACCACCAATATCGACTGACAGAGAAGGTGAATTGTTTGGCAAGCAAATTATTTAAAAATCTATTTCTAAAAGTTCTTTCTTTTTCAAGCTCACGAAAGTAGATTTAAGGTTTGGGCAAGCGCAGTATAAGCCTGCCAAATTACCCAGATGGAAAACGGTCAGAGTCCATCTGTATCTATGGAATTACCCCCCCCCCCCCCCCCAAAAAAAAAAGAAGACAAATCTTGAAGCTTACAGAGTCTGATACATACTGGCAGCTTTTATCCTCAACTTGGGTGATGGTCATATTTCTATTAGATAGATAACCAAGTCCAGAAAGGTATAGCTTCCAGTTAATTTATGGCAGATTCCATAGACCTTGATCCCTGTTTTTTACTGTCTCTACCCTTTCAACATCTCCAAAGGTTAAAGGTCAAGTACAGGTCTCCCATAGGGCAGCCGGTTCCCAGTCATAAATGGAAGGCATATGAGAGCGCTAGCTTCCAGTGATATGATATGAATTCAGAAGTTTCAATTCCCTCGGTCCCACACTATTAAGAATGGAGGTGGGCAATGCGTGGATGACAGAGACGGGGGTTTGTAGGTTGTAGTGTCCCAGCAGACGGTCTGTCTGATGTTATTAAGTGTGATGGGTTTCCGTTGCTCATCCTCGTTCCTTTGGCCCAATATCTACCAGAGGTGAGACATTCTCATCTAGTAGAGACATTCTCATCTAGTAGGGACCTTGACCCCCCCCCCCCCTACTCCCTTCAGCTCTTCTGTCAAAATAATTGCACTCAACCTTTGCCTCTAAAATTAAGTGTGACCAACATAAACCTTATAAATGTATATGCAGTGATAAAGGTATTTACAATAATGGAATTGTTTCAAAACAAGATCCTTCTCATCCTTGTCAATGAAACTGTGTTTGATACCAGGTTTGGGTCATTCATCCCCCCCCCCTTCCCCATCAATAACAAAAATGTGAGCCAAAAGAGTTAACTTTATTCTAAATAATCTAAACTCATTCTAATACACCTTCAAATTGAAAGGGAAAACAAGCCTTGAATCCAAGTTTAGGCCAAACAATTTTATTTTTGTTGTAATTGTAACGTTGTGTATCCTCCTACAAACTACAATGTGCAATCTCCTAGAGTTTAGACTTGGCTGGATATCCATCCTCCTGCCTAACATTATTAGATCACAATGGCTGTACATCTGTCGCAGAATATTGACCAAAGAGGTTTTCTTTACTTCACTTTTTACTGCGTCCAATCTCGCCTTTCCTTCTAATTTGTTTGATGCTTTTCCTCACGTCTTAAAAACAACCTGTTTTTTTCTTCTTATCTTTTAGCTTCTATCAAACACCTCAAGACTTTTTTTCTAAAGAAAGAGAGGCAGAGCTTTCTTATCTAAACATTGGTTTTCCGTCACAAAAGTTCAGGCAAGTACTTGAGCTTGATGTACAAGGCTGTTCACAGTTTGTTGCCAAATATAAATCATTTAAAATTATGTATTTGTAACATTACAAAAAGGAGAAAAAAATGCTTTAAATTACAGGACACAGTCACACAATGTTGTTTAACAGCTAGTCAGTATTATAAATTCAAATCCTCACTCATAATTTCCGTAATGCAATAGGGCCTGTCTAAATATGGTATTCATTAACTCCATCATTGTCATAGAATGATAGATCAGCAAAGATTCATTTTAGCTGAGTTATTTTACTAGAGCACACGCATCTATCGTCAGTTTCCTCCCTCCATCCATCTTTATCATTTCTTAGACATAATAAAAATGGTTATGTTCCTTTCACCGATTTTATCCATCAAGCTAGATTAAATCAGTGCTTTAATACAATATTTATACAATGTAAATCTGTACTGTACCGTAGATTACAGATTTCTTTTGAAACAGTGCATGTTCGAGAGGAAAAAAATTCCACAAAGACACACAACTTCATGAGAAATAAATGTGGAAATCTTTTGACATATATTTAAAATACATATTCAATTTCAAATGAAAGACCTTGTGATGAGCAAAATTGAACTTTTGGGACAATTAATGGAGTCATAAAGTTGCATAAATTGAACTACCTTTTGACTGAACGGGGTATCGAGCTGCCTTAGATCTGGACGAAACCCTCCTCTTAAAGAGGATTGAAAAGTCTGCACCAAATGCGGATCCATGTGATGCTGACATAATTCACATCAACGTTAAACTTAAACCGGATTAATTACTCAACTCGATCCAAACTCAAACCTCTTTAAACCCTTAATATGAAAGAGGTGTTAGCTTCAGGCTCAACCAAAGACAAAACCTGATCCCGACTTTAACTTTTTTATTCCCCTGTCGGAGAAAGATGGAATGCGTACATCCAAGTGTCGGGTTGATGAATTCGAGCCACAATTCATGAATTTCAATTCAATTTTGTCTCCAAGCTACAACCCCCGCTCAGGCCGCTCTACAAACTCTCAAACGCTATCTTCTCACTCGCTGCGGTGTCATCTGAATCACAAATTTGAAACTCATCCGTAACTGCTCCTCTATTTATTGCTCGAGTTTCCGCTAAATGAATATCCCCTTGCACTATATGTCTATCCACGCGAAAAACACCTACAGAATTGTCACTTGTTTAAGGTCAATACAAACCACAATGAAAAACAACAATTCCAATTCCAGATTGAATGTAAAAAGAAGCAAGATTTCAATTTAGTTGTAATTACTCTCAAGAAATCTGGAACAATATTCAATAAAATAATGCATTCCCATGTAGAGAACTCGATTATGATGTTCTAAATCGGTGACATTAAAATTATTTTTATTTTCCCCTTGGTCAATGCCAATTTGATTAATGTTTGTAAACATGTATTTTCTTTGCAACTATTGTACTGTTTGTTTTTTATCCCGACTGAAAACAACAAAACAAAGTATCAAACATCCACTATTTGGTATACTATATGCAAAACGTCAGGAAAAACTAATTTTTCTGCTCACCCAATATGGACAAATGAAAAAAAAACGATTACATTTTTCAGAAGCCGCAAAAAACAGATATGCTTACCACTACCAGTTACCATGAACAATTAAGTCCAGGAATACATGTCAAACACTGACTGCATATAACTAAGTATACATGTACATTAAAAACTGATATTACATGCTCATATTTTTATCTGATGGGGAATCATAATCTCTTTTTCGTTATTCAAACGGTTGCAATCAAAGCCCTGTACATCCATCAAGTTTGATTTACACGGATCTCTAATTCAATTCGCTGACAAGCCAGTTGACACGGGGTGACCCAACTCTTGTAACTACACAATAACTGTCAATGTCTACAGCCACAGGCATCCCCTGTTTAACAAGCCAAATTGAACGATACTACCAGCTGTTACAGGATAGGGAGTTGTGTACAAGACTAACGGTGGGGACGTCAGATGGGCGCTAAATTAGGCAAGGATTTGCGGAACGAACGGAAAGAATGCGTGTAATACATGCCCATTAATGGAAATAATGATTGGGAGGGAGATGGTGAGGAATAGGGTATAAATGGGATCATCTGGATAAGAAGTATTCAGTAATTTTACAACTCTAAAAAGAGGCTAAGACATGTCGGAGCCCCATGCAAATGAATATTCCCATCTCAGTACGTGGTATTTTGGTACTTACATGTACATGTATCTCTTTTTGCTTTGCTTTGAAATGAGGAGCTTGAACTTTTAACATTTATAATATATCTAGATTTGCAAAGATTTTGTTAATTTGGGGCACTCTCTTTCTCCCTTCTCTCTCTCCCTTTTCCTCACACCCTCCCCCTCCCTTGCTTATCCCTCCTCACTCACCATCTCCTCCCTCCCCCTCTTTCCCCCTCCTCCACCTCTCTCCCTCCTCTTGTCTCCCTCCTCCCTCCCTCCCTCCCTCCCTCTTCCTCCCTCCTTCTCTACCCCTCCTTCCCACCCACTTCCACCACCTTCCTCTTTCTATCCACCACTTCTATTATTTACCTACATACATCCTCCTTGGGCACGGTGTTGGAATAACAAAGCTTTAGCAACAGATGTAACCTCCGAGGGAGAAACTAAAATAGATCACGATAGATGGAGAATTACCTATCTGGACAATCGTATCTGGGTTGTGAGAAAGGCGTACGCCCCCAGGGTCCCACCCCTTTATTGACTGCAGTCTACTGGGTTCTACCTGTTTGCAGGTGATTGCGGGCATTTCCGTAAACATCAGAGGACATGTTCCAACAATTTCGAAAGTTTCAAATGCTAGCTGTAAGAGGTGGAAAAGTGCACCAGCAAAACGATAATAAGCTCTAGGATTGCAGCATTTTCATATTTCTATCCCTTCATTGACTGCAATCTACTGGGTTCTACCTGTTTGCAGGTGATTGCTGGCACTTCCGTAAACATCAGAGAACATGATGTTCCAACCATTTTGAAAGTTTAAAATGCTGTAAGAGGTGGAAAATTGCACCAGCAAAATGAAATTAGGATCTGGGATTGCAGCAGTTTTTGTTCATATTTATATGAGCAATGCAGCATTAGAATGACACAAACCGTTACCTACATTAGTTGGAGGGCAAATCATAATGTCTTATTTCTGTATTCTTTGCACAAGATAGTATGATTGCAAAACACGAGTAATCACCATTACCATAAAAAGTTGTAAAATATGATACATCTTTCTGCTCTTGGGCCATGCTGATTTCCCATTCATGTAGGTAACACTGCAACTGTAAGCTATATATTTTGTTGATACATGTATCTGTAACATAATCATTGTGTGTATATATGATTATATAAAACACCAATGAGGAAATGCCATCACTAACCATCTCTAGTCTAAAGCCTGTAAGTAAATCAAAATACAAACTTGACCTCTAGATTTAGACTTGTTCTCAAAGTCAAGTTTACTGAGGTTACTTCAACGGAGCACCAATGTTCTCTTCCTTAAACTTGGCAGAACGATTTTGAACCAATCATCGATTCCAATTCAGCATTAAAATTGTTAAAGAGCCTTTCTGATTCACTTCTTAAGTTTTAAGTCAAGATTTGGCTCGTCCAAGGCTTTGATATCTGCACTCACCATTCAATCGTTCTCAATCTTTGAAGCTTTTCTCACCAGTGAAATACAGTACCGGTAATCCCAACTTGTTGCTCATTCAAGGCACAGACAATAGCAAGTCCAAAATATCCTCTTCTAAAGAAGAAAAGATGAGACATACATAAAAGAACACTTCTTCCTCATCAAGCTTCTTTTTCACCTGTAAAATACCGTAATCCCAACTTGTGGTTCATTCAAGGCACAAACAATAGCAAATCCAAGACATTCTCTTTCCAACAACAAAAAGGCGAGACGCACAAAAAATAACACTTCTCCCTCCTCAAGCCTTCCTTGAGAACTAAAACTCCTGCTGTAATTATCTTCTAAGGGTCACAACTACAGCCTAAGTTTGTCTTTGTGTGAGTTATTAAGTCATGGATGACGGTAGATAATGAGATAGTAGGATAAGAAAAGAAAAGAAAAGGTATTTTGAGTGGGTGAATAATAGGGGTCTAGGAGTCAATATTGACAATGGCAGTGAATGGACCATAAAGTGAAGGATCAATTCTTGAGCTTTTAATAGGAAATGGATGTTGGACGAGACCATAAAGGTGTTGTGTGTAAAACTGGAGATGGTGGGTTGGAATGCTTTTAACTGTGTAGGCCTATTCACCAAGTTCTAAGGCATTACATGAAGGCATGCAGTCAGTTAATTCATAAATTTCTTCTCTTTTTAGGGGGGGGGGTATTAATGCTCATTAGAATAGATAATAACATCTCGTTAGTAAATGGGCCTACAAGTAAATAATTTACGCCATGTACAGTGTATTGAACTTAACACATACTCATGCCCAGTAATGAACTGTGCAACAAGTTCAATAGACAGAATGGTTATTGCTATGTCAGACCAACTCTACTGCTTGTTATAATATGGTGTTATAAGATGGTCTTTGACCAAATGATTTTTATTTGTATCCCTCCCTCCCTTACCCCCCCCCCCCCCCCCTCTCTCTCTCTCTCTCTCTCTTCTTCCTCCTCCTCCTCCTTTCCCTCTGCATCCCTCTCTCTCTCTCTGCATTTCCATCTCTATCTCTCTGTCTCCCTTTCTCTCCCTTTCCGCTCTCTCTCTCTCTCTCTCTTGTCCCCTCTCTCACTCTCCTTCCACCATTCTCTCTTTCTCTCTCCTTTTCTCCCTCACATTATCATTCACACTCGATCCTCTCTTGCGTCTCTTCCTCCCATCACTCTCACCATCCCGCATACTGCATATATGAAAGTCTCTGTCGTGTAATTATCTGGATGCGTTACATCACTAAAACAAACTTTATCTGTGTTGACATCTCTCCAGATTAAGTTGATGACACATTAGTTCTATAAATATTGAAACTACTGATATGCTAATGACTCCTGGTTTAATGGACTGTTGTATAGCAACAGAAATCAAGAATTCAAAATAGAAGGGAGGGGAATAAAATTATAAAATGCACAGCAGCATATTTTTAATAGAAAACATCCGTTTGGAGCCAGAAGAGAGCTAACTGCTTTACTTTAACACATAATTAACGCCCTTCTGGCTCTAAACATTCTAAATTTCAATAATTGTACAGTCCTGTGTAATAAAATAAAAAATGCCTACTGTAAATACTTTATGAAAATGAGCCTAAAATATTAAGCGAACATGAAATTATTGGTTGTACATTATATGCACCATGGGAAGCAAACAATGAACACAATGTATTCATTGCAAATTGAACCTTCCATTGTACTTTTAATAGGCCATAATGTTAAAGGTAAAGACCAGTAATGGTCATGCGATTGCATTGTGAAAGAAACGTTGTGGAATCGATCAGAAAAGGTCGATCATCTAGCATCTAGCATCTGCAAGGTTCTGGAATCATCAAAATGATAAGAAATTTGGCTCATTCTTCGTAAAGTTACAAGCACTATACACAGAAAGATGTATATGGGACTACCCTATCTCTCTCACCAGACCATGAGAGAAATAAATTTACCAAATATATGAATTAGTAGGCGGTTTCCCGGCAAATTTTTTATCATCATGTATTAGTCAAAACATATTCTTTCACATGATTGGTAATGAGAGCTTCCATTTCATTTTTTGAAATTGGGGCGTTGCCAATACTGGTCTTTACCTTTAATGTGTATTGCATTTGAAAAACAAAAACAAAAATTACATGTACAACATCTTTTTTACATGTTCATTTTATACATGTACATGTCTATACACCATGGGAACCAATATCATGAACACAATGCATTCATTTGCAAATTACCCAGTAGACCTTCCAAGTATATTTTTAATAGGTCATGATGTCAATGTGTGTATTATTTGAACAACAAAAGGCCAAGGCAATGCTATTGTTAATTGATTGGAAGACATGGTTCACTTGGAGCTACAATTATAAACCATTTATAATGGGCAATGGCTATAAAATGTTGATTGGCAATTCTCACACAAAAAAATATAAAGAGTAATGTATAATGTATTATTCTGAACACATGCAATGTCATTTTATTTCAGCAATAACATTAAAAAGAGGAGTGTACCCCCCCCCCCCCAAAAAAAAGCCAAGTTTGAGCAATAACAAAAATATCTTGACACACCCATTAGAGTTACTGTTGCATTATTATGGGTGTGTACTGTGCAGGCCTATCAGCACAGATAAACATTTTACTCGCAACTAGTTGACATGTCTTCTTATACATTTACAAGATGCCAATTTGAATCTAGTTTGAAGTTAATAAAAATAAAACATATATAATCCATTTTATTTTTTTCCCTACAAAGCATAAACAAATCGCTTACAAATGTAATGCTGTCTGTGGACTGTCTCTAGAATGCAAAATGCATAATTGTTGAAAAGCATTATAATACTATCACATACTGTAGAGGGTGAACAGCAAAATGAGGATATGGAGCTGGTAGATAAATGTACTTCATTGATAAGGCTATTACCCAGACTTTCATTCATATAATTATTTAAAGAACTTTTGATTAACCTACAGTATAATTAACTACTACCGGTAATCCGGTATACCTTTTCCATTCTGGACACATTTTTTGGTGCCACGTACTGCCAAGTATATTTCATTACATAACACATAACACACAATACCTGTGCAATATACATTTTAGGCTTTGTGCAGGGCATGGGAAATGGACTATATAGGCGATGTCACACAGAAAAATCCCTTAAAATATCCCTTGGGAAATCCTTTCAAGGGAGAATTTTCTTGCTTCGTTAGAGGATTTTTAATGGGATAATTGATGACAGACAGCAATTAAGAGGATAACTAAAATCCGGATTTTTGGCCTCTGTGTGACACCACCTAATATGTACCTGCTATACATTTACAGCACATCTAATTTCATAATTAATCACGATGCCGTATTGAACCCAAAGAACCAGACATTCGAGTGTCCAAATCAACTCTAGAATGAATCACAACCCTACCCAACATCACGTAGAGGGCACGGTAATTGAAAAATCCATTTTTCATCACCGCTCCACCAACAAATCAATATTTCATTACCATTTTTCAGGTCTGCGGTACTTTAAATTTCATGGTCCGTCTGTATGGCATAAAGGCTAAAGCCAACACCATGCCAAGTTTAATGTGCGGGTCGCTTTCAGAACATGTGTACACTGTACCTGTGGCATCCTAGGATCTCATACACCTGTATATTCTTATCATACCTGTAGACTAAAATCAGAGCATTTTCAGTTTTGTATCCTAGATGTTATTGAACCTCTTACTACAAGAACGTATGCACCAAAACTCCTATATATTGTACATGTATATATATGGTACTGATGTATTAAAGTTATTTACATTTCTTGATCAATAAATAAAGCTATCTCAAGCAGATGCAGTAAAAAAAAAAATAGGAAAATATTAAATGCTCTTTTTGCCACATTACATTTTCCTTCAGCAGGCATTATTGATAAAAAGTTGTGAATCATGATCAAAAGCTTAAGTCTGTTTAGAACATGAAATACTAACTAATTGGGAAGATTTGGAGTGCGATTTAAATTGCACATTTGCATTGAGATTATTTTTGTTTAAATCTTTAAATAACTTGCATTTATGTGTATGAATGGGCACAAATGAAAGTGAGAATTGAATTGTGAATTGAATTGTGAATTAAATCATGAATTGAATCGTGAATTGAATCGTGATTGAGATCTCCCATTCTCTTATGTGCAAACAGCTCTTGTGTGTTCACATCTACTGCAGACAGACATATGGCAGACTAGAAAACAAGGTTGGAATACATGTAGCATGTCACACGCTACACCCTCCTTCTACCCCCTCCCCCTCCCTTTGGTTATGCCAGACTACGTGTACATTGCAAGGTTAAATATTTTATCATTCAGTACATCCCTCCCCAGCCCCTGCACCCCTCCACCAGCCCCTGCACCCCTCCACCAGCCCCTGCACCCCCAGACAGCAATGCAAGGTTAAATAACATTGCAATAGCTACAACTCCCCCACCCCCCCCCCCCCTCCTCCCATCATAACGCCACACTAAAATGACAGGTTGAATTCTTACATGTATTCTTGTAGTATACCCTACCCCCCCCCCCCCAACCGCCCCCTCCCATCAGCATTATACTAGACTACAATGAAAGATTGAATACTTTTCATTCAGAAATTCTCACCCATCCCCTAAACTGACAGTGCTAAAAAGTTAGAAACTTTTCAAAACATAAAACTTTTGCCAGTTGCAAAAAGTTTAGTGTTGGGTCAATGGTGATCCATTTATTTCACAGCATTGAAATTTCATGAATGTGAACCATAATCGCCAAATTTGAAAAATTTCATGTGCATGACTATAGTTCATTCAATACAGTTAAAACCCTTCTGGCTCTCAGCTGACCTTCAAATACATTCATGAATGTCCATGAAGTTTCACCTCTGACCTAACATAGTAGAATGGTACGATTCAAGTTCAGAAATATACCTGTGGGGGCCCCTACAACCCCCCTCACAGAACGTCTGTGGAAGATAAATCAAGTGAAGGAGACATGCTCCATTGACGAGCCCGTACTTGTCCAAATGCAACCACTCAGTGTGGAAATGTCACCCCAGCCTTGTAGAACAGACTCTTGAACACCTAGGGACTAATTAAAGATATCCATAAGGTTAATCCCAATTCATCTCATCTAGATGTAGACGTAGTATCTACAAACCCTGTGAGAAAGAAATCAGGGACACCATAAAAAGAGTACCGGTAATTGTGGGGAATATGTGATGATTTTATAGTCGGCAGAACATGCAAAAACGTAAATTATCATAGAAGCTCCATGGTGGGAAACATTATTATATTTTTGGTACAGATACACATTGTCCTGTACATGTACATGTAGGCTACATATTCTAATTTTAAATTTTTGTTTTAATTAAGTATCGTTCTCTACCAGTACAGGCCAAACTTTTTAGTCTAGTTGAAAATATCATACCTCATACAATGCGTGTGGTTCAAAGATTTGGATAATATGAACAATATAGTATTTGTAACTCTGCTGCTAAAGGTTACAGTAATAAATTTGGTACTGTGCCAAAATACATTTACCAACATACCAATTGTGTTTTTTATCAAAACAGCTCGATATTCAAAATTTGAATGTTAATATGGGTGAAATCTAAAGGTGAACCCTTCATTAATTCAATGTTTTCCTCCCTTTAAAACATGGCGGGGACACAGAAGCCATGCAGAAACACTTACGGACAGGAATGTGATCTTAATGTCATCATCCAAGCTACTCTAAGACTCATTAAATGAATCAGTAACGACCATGAAGATATCAATCAAGACCGTGCAACCGTGATGTCAGCAACGGTTTCATATTCCGGCTAGTGGCTTGTGACATAAGTCTCTGAGATCACACCTTTCTGCTCGACCTTGGTGTCTGTTATGGGATGGATAACTATCTTGAAGGCTCACAGATAGTACAGGTACAACTACCAGGTTACTTCATAATACAACAGAAGAGGGTTATCCAGTACATCATAAGTAACTGTAGACATCAGAAGAGACTACATTGTGGGACAATATTTAAATACCCAAAATAAAAGGAATGGGGATTCTTTTTGTTTTTGTAAGTATTTGACATCACTTTTCTGAAGGAATGATGCAGACTCTTTTCATTTGTTTTATATAATAATAATAGTGGGTTCTTGTATAGCGCTCATGTCAGTCAGATTTGACCCTCCTGGCGCTCCTGATTATTATTATTATTGATGATGTATGTACATGTACATGTGTAAAAGAAAGGATCTGCATCACTTATCTGAAAATATGATTGCCATAACCTTCAAAACGTGAGTACTACTCCCTGGGTATCCATATTCCCCAGTTTTAAGATAAACATGTCAGCTACATGTACATGTACATGTACGAGGTTTCAAGTTCAAGGGCTTGTCAGTTGAAGTACATGCCTACATAAGCCTAATGTTTAGCAAACTTGCATGTCCAAGTTAAATTTACATTACTCTTGCTTATTTTTCCTCATATTTCAAAAAAATAAGCTCAATTTACCAAAATTATAATCAATGTTCAACTAGACTTTGAGGAGTATGTCTATGCATGGTATGTAGTCCCACACCTGTTATAATCTGATGGAAGCTTGACACTAATTCACTAACTGTACAAAGAGTACAATACACGTACGCATACACTCATTTCTTCTCTTTTTTTTCAACCTGTTAGCAATTTCATATCCTATTTCTAATGGTCCACATGGGAGACACTGTACAGAGGCCGGGGTGACATATCCGTCATACTTGCGCTCATTTTGAAGAAATGGTGCGATATACTTGTCAAGACGGAGTGAAACTTTATCAAATAAAGAAGGAAAGTGTCAGTAAGTGATATGCAGGACTACAAGAAGACATATTCATCTGAGAGAGAATTATGGCAGCTTTGCAAAGGCCACAGGAATTCATCACGTTGCAGTACATGCCAGCCATTTCACGAAGGAATTCATGAAACGAGTGAACAGTGTAACTTTCATCCTCGACACAACTTTGTTCTCATGGAAACACCAAAGAGACACAACCATGATAAAGCATTCTTTAGACATTCGTTGCCTCAATAATATCTGGGGCACATGAAACTCAATCAGAGGCCTAATCCACGCAGATATGGAAGAAATGATTACGATGGTAAGGTCTAGATCCATTTGATGATGGATCAACGTCCTACAAATCCTCTGTCGAGAACTTGAGTGCCAGAAGGGCATTAACTCATTATAAAAGTATAAGAGTTACTGCCCTTCTGTCTCTCAGCAGACAAAATCTCCAACAACTCCCTCGTGAGTGGCGAGAAGATGATGTTCCTGCTGCGACACTTTCATAAACCTTTGCAAAAAGTCATTCTACATCTCAAATGTAATTGTAGCCTACGCTGTGAACTTCAAAATTTAAAAATACAGGCTACATATAATCGCCTTGTGAGCTTCATGTGTTGAAAATGACAACTGATGTGCAACAAAGATGCTTTGAACTTTGAAGAAGATTATGGAATGAAATCCAAAGGCATCATTTGTCTTGATCTGTTTCAATTAACATCCCATTTAAAAATAAAAAAGTCACATTTGCATTTTTGCAGTAAATTCATATTCAACATAAAATGTTGTCAAGAGATGGAAAATGTATTTGGACCAGGTTACAAAATTACTTTTGCGTTGATGGCAAATGTGCTTGATCTTTGAAGCAACTGTGAAAAATTCATGGTCTGTGGGTATCGACCAATCAAAACCAAGCATGCAATTACTTCATATCATATCAAATTCCTGTGTTATTTACAGTGCAAAGTATATATGTCAAATATGTCACGAAATAGCAATCTTGTCTGACACATGAAATGATATGACCTCTTGACATGACCTCTTAACCTTCAGGTGTGATTTGGTTTGATCCTGAATGACACCTGTGCATAGCTGTAGGTATATTCTATCCTGATTCTTTACAGGTGTGAAATAGGGTGCGTTTAATCGACACTTTTTCACCCTAGAATCACGGTTTCTAAAGACGTTTAGTTTAAAACGCAATGCGTTCAAGCGATTTTTTTCGTCGGTCGTAAAAATAAACGTGTTTGAAAACACAAACATGAAACGCTGAAAAAGATGCGTTTTGTATCATGATTCAAAAGAATCACGGTCGCTAAAATTCGATTGAACGGACGGAGTTCTCAATCATGATTGTATGACGAAGCCTCTTCCGGTTTGGGAAAAACCGCGCGCCCGCTTTGCATGCAATTTGCGTTCACTATACCATCGTGGCCTGTTCCGTTATGTTATTCCTTGTTTTTCCTTCTATCATTTTCTCTTTCTGTCTTTCCTTATGTTATTCTTTGTTTCTTCCTTCTATACTTATGTTATTCTTTGTTTTTACCTTCTATCACCTTTTCTTATGTAATTCTTTGTTTTAAGCATTCTATCAATTTCTCTTTCTGTCTTTCCTTATGTTATTCTTTGTTTCTTCCTTCTATCATCTTCTCTTATGTTATTCTTTGTTTTTATAATTCTATCACTTTCTCTTATGTTATTCTTTGTTTCTTCCTTCTATCATCTTCTCTTATGTTATTCTTTGTTTTTATAATTCTATCACTTTCTCTTATGTTATTCTTTGTTTTAATCATTCTGTTACTTTCTCTTTCTATCTTTCCTTATGTTATTCTTTGATTCTTCCTTCTTTCACCTTCTCTTATGTTATTCTTTGTTTTAATCATTCTATCACTTTCTCTTTCTGTTCTTCCTTATGTCATTCTTTGTTCCTTCCTTTTTTCACATTCTCTTTCTGTCTTTCCTTATGTTATTCTTTGTTTCTTCCTTCTATTTTTATGTTATTCTTTGTTTTTACCTTCTATCACCTTTTCTTATGTAATTCTTTGTTTTAAGCATTCTATCAATTTCTCTTTCTGTCTTTCCTTATGTTATTCTTTGTTTCTTCCTTCTATCATCTTCTCTTATGTTATTCTTTGTTTTTATAATTCTATCACTTTCTCTTATGTTATTCTTTGTTTCTTCCTTCTATCATCTTCTCTTATGTTATTCTTTGTTTTTATAATTCTATCACTTTCTCTTATGTTATTCTTTGTTTTAATCATTCTGTTACTTTCTCTTTCTATCTTTCCTTATGTTATTCTTTGATTCTTCCTTCTTTCACCTTCTCTTATGTTATTCTTTGTTTTAATCATTCTATCACTTTCTCTTTCTGTTCTTCCTTATGTTATTCTTTGTTCCTTCCTTTTTTCACATTCTCTTTCTGTCTTTCCTTATGTTATTCTTTGTTTCTTCCTTCTATTTTTATGTTATTCTTTGTTTTTTCGTTCTATTACATTCTCTTTTGTTATTCTTTGTTTCTTCCTTCTATTCTTATGTTATGCTTTGTTTTTTCCTTCTATCACCTTTTATGTAATTCTTTGTTTTAAGCATTCTATCACTCTCTCTTTCTGTCTTTCTGTCTTTCCTTATGTTATTCTTTGTTTCTTCCTTCCATCACCTTCTCATTCTTTGTCTTATTATTGCGATCTATGCTCAAAACAGCAGTCGACAGTCGGCCGTAAACAATTCCAGAAAGCGCGCGCCGAAGTTCCTGGGCCATACTGCGCAGTGTGATGCGCAGTGGTTTGGCTCGCAATGAGCTAGAATCAGCGTTGATGAAAAATCGCTTGAACGCAAACCGCAGTGACCTTGCTTTTTGTAACGGCGTTTTGAATTGTGATTCATGTTTGTGATTCTAGCTTCGAAAATTCGATTGAACGCACCCATAGTCTCTAGGTATAGCCCGCTATTTCTGATTTGGCAAATAGGCCTGAAGTTACAAATCGTGTTCGAGAATTTAGCTCAAGATTTTGCTCAGCGTTCGGGCTGATGAAGACCCACCGGACAAATAGCAGGATATCTTGCAAACTAGCCAAAATATTTTGGGATGATTATCTCAACCAAATATCCCGCTAATTGCAACTGCGGGCTGATGAAGACGCAAATTAGCTAGATAATTTATGATTGGGATAGTTAAAATAGCGGGTAACTTGGCAATCTCGAGCTGATGAAGACACACCTTCTGTTACAGACTGGAAGTCCCGGTAAGATCAATCCACACCCATCCAGAATGGTCCAGACTGAGCCAGAAGGGACCTGCAATTTTAATAGTTCATGCCTTGCCACAGGGATGCTGCGTTCAATAGCAGTTCTGTGATACATCTCTTGGATTTTAATAGCACAACTTAGAACAGTTCCTTGACTTTGCAAGTAAAAAGAAAAGCCCAGGCATGGGTTGGCAGTACCATGAAGCAACAATTACTCCACAGTTAATTTCCTTTTCATACCCTAACTCAAAGCATGGTTTCAACATGTATGTACAGTATATTCATGGAAAGATCACAGAGAAATGTGGAAAAAATATTTAAAAAGATGAGTTGCACACAGCACTTCACTCATCAGAAGATACTGCCCTAAATGTTCATAAAGGGAAAGATAACTATTCCAAAAGATTGTTAGATCACACACAATCGTTCTTCCTGTCTTTCAAATTCGATGCTGAACTTCATGAATTAAAACAATTTGAAAAATAAATTGCCTGGTCTGCTGCCAACACAACTTGTATCAATGTGCGTGTAATCATTCAACTTTACTCAATTGTCAACATTGAGATTGAGTTACAGTAAAGATGTGGGGCACAGTCCTTCAATATTTTCAATTTATTTATAAATTCTTATCTAAATGGTCTACGTAAACATAGACCTTGAAGTTCATATATATGTGCTTAAAGGGAATACTCAGCTAGCCTTGCGATGTCATAATATTTCAAAGAACACATGCCCAGTGAGAAAGATATAAATCTTAAAGAGAAGTTTGGCGTCCAAGTTCCAGGAAAGATGGAAAATAATTAATTTCTAAAAAGACTTGATAAAGTTTCATAATTTAGATGGTTCTACAAATTTACAATATATTGCAAGCCTACATGTACAGTACACTCCTTATGTAATTTTCAAAATCAACCTTTCCCAATTACTCCAGTTTCTATCATGATGTTATTTCAATGAAAAGTATTCAACTTTATATTCAGTCTAAGTCTCCTCTCTCTTTTATCCTTCTTATTTTCCATTTGAAATGTGTGAAATATCTCATGTTCGTGTTACTTGGTTATTCGTTTGATATAACAAATATATTTTTGTTTATTTTGATAGCAATCTGGATCTTTTCTCTCGCTCTCACCAAATTTTGTTTGAACGTGTTCTACAGTGTACTTGAGAACTGTTACATCTTTACTCATAGAACCCTTTATAAACCCATTTCATGTTGTTTTTGTTCTCCACTTTTTCTACTTCTTTGACTTTACCATCGTCTGGACAGAGAGAAAATGCCAAGGAGCTCAGAAAAGGAAGACCAGAGAAAAAGGGAGGGGGGGGGGTTGTTTATCGAGGAGTAATGGAGGGAAGGCCCAGGGGCGACAATCCATTCTACTTTCCCGTCCATTGCTACATCAATACAATTACAGTCCCGCTCCGTAATAGAGTAGAAAGTGCACCGAATGCTCGATTTAAAAGTTCGTAGGGAGAAAGGCCATGATGAGGGAAAATAGAACTTAACTAGATGGAATTCGACTGCGCGCAGTCGAAAATGATGCCTCCGTCATAGAGCAATTTTACAAACCGAAACGGAAGAAATTTTTCAAATTCAAGTTCAATTGTAATCCATTAACATGTTCTCAGAATATCGTGATTACAAGCAATTTCTCATATACATATATGACCCTTTGATCTTTGACCTCATGACCCTAAAATCTACTCAGTTCATTGGCTCTGCAAGATTTCCTGAGTTAAATAGTAATCCATCTGTCAGTTCTAATGAGAATGCGTCCACAAGCTATTTTTGCATACATAATGAGCCCATGACCTTTGATCTTATGAACCATTCATTGGCTCTGCAAGATACATAAATGATCTAAGTTTGGCAGGAATCCATCAATCTGTTCTAATGATAATACGATCACAAGCTATTTTTGCATACATAATGAGCCGCATGACCTTGACCTTTACCTCATGACCCCAAAATCCAATCAGTTCATCAGCTCTGCAAGTAACATACATGACCTAAGTTTGGCAGGAATCCATCAATCGGTTCTTGAGATAAGGCGATCACGAGCTGTTTTTGCATACACAATGTGCGCTGTGACCTTTGACCTCGTGACCCCAAAATCTAATCAGTTCATTGGCTTTGCAAGATACATACATGACCAAAGTTTGGCAGGAATCCATCAATCGGTTCTTCAGATAACGCGATCACAAGCTGTTTTTGCATACATAATGAGCCCTGTGACCTTTGACCTCGTGACCCCAAAATCTAATCAGTTCATCAGCTCTGCAAGATACATACATGACCAAAGTTTGGCAGGAATCCATCAATCGGTTGTTCAGATAACGCGATCACAAGCTGTTTTTGCATACATAATGAGCCCTGTGACCTTTGACCTTTGACCTCGTGACCCAAAATGTAATCAGATTGTTTTCCTATAGTGATACACACTATCACTAAGTTTGAAGTTTAAATCTCCAGTGGTTCTTGAGATATCATGATAACAATCTCAATGTATGGAATTTCATAAGTTGACCTCTGTGACCCTTGACCTTTGACATACGTGCTCCAAAATCTAATCAGATCGTCTTCCTATGGTGATACATACTATCCTTAAGTTTGAAGTTTAAATCTCGAATGGTTCTTGAGATATCGCGCTAACAAACTCAATACAAGGAATTTCATAAGTTGACCTCTGTGACCTGTGACCTTTGACCTACGTACTCCAAAATCTAATCAGATCGTCTTCCTATGGTGATAAATACTATTCCCGAGTCTTAAGTTTAAATCTTAAATGGTTCTTGAGATATTGTGATAACGGTCAAACGGGACGTACGGACGGACGGACGTACGGACGGACGTACGGACGGACGTACGGACGTACGGACGGACAACCCGAAAACATGATGCCTCCGGCACCACCTTCGGTGGCGGAGGCATAAAAAGTAATGACATTAAATTGTTGTTGTCTGGGTATGGAAAATGTCACCCCCCCCCCCCCCCCCCCTCCAAGAAAATAACATAAGGAACATTTACGGTAACTTTCAAAAGGTCTGCAGGGCAAGACGCTCACCATGATATGGGGTCCAAATCCAAAGGAACCCCCCCCCCCCCCCTCCTCCCCCATATCAACCAAAAGCTGCTAAGAAATTAATCAGGTGCCTGGGGCACATTGACTAGTAAAATTTTGCCCAGACCCATAGGGTACAATTACATTGCTAAGCCCTAATCAAAGATCCGCAAGGTAATTATATTATTTTATGAGTTTTTCTAAATACTTTACTTTTGTAACGTCATGAACAATTAGGGTAAGCAATTTGGGGGGAATATTGGGGATTTTCTAGCTAGCCATGCATGGATTGCAAGTTATAGGCACAAATACAGAAATGTATCATGTTGTGCAAAAGCACCCATTTCTAATTCTAGCCCCTAATAACTCTATTTAGCTGATAATTGGCCCAGTAACCCCCAGTTTGCCGACCTAATCAACAAGGATTATCCAGTCTGATCCTGTGGAATCTACTTTATCATTGTTTAAACAGACATATATGTATAAATTGGACATCAACAGTGTATGTTCTTGTGCACGTTTCATCTTTTCCCATCACAACACAGATAACAATCTTAAATTGTACACATTACCTGAGAAGCATTCACACACGCATTATAAACGTGGCTAGACAAAGGGATTAACTTTACAGACTCATTACATGAGTGAATACAATGTTCCATCCTCTTTGATGGGGGCAATTATATCAATCTATTGAGAACCAATGGGGCGTATTTCCACCACGTTTAGTTACAGCCCGTTTAATACCGTCTGTGTCTGTTTTGGAGCGAGCATCGTATAATGATGGATGATATGGAAGTATTGTATCTTCTGCTTTCAATACATGAAATATTCCACAGACAGAAATTTGAATAAAATATTGTTACAGTACATTAGCTTTTGAATGGAAGAGAGAGCATTACACTTTACATTGTACATGGTAATATTCCCATGTACTGTTTAATACAGCTTTCAACAAGCATACTGAATATCTTCATCGATATTATGAAACGATTAATCTATATGATGGATTTGTCGGTAACAAAAATGCAGGCAATATGTTCATATATGATCAATAACTTGCAATTATACCTTGAATATGTACAATTTTTCAATTTTCAAAAATTCAAAGAGTAAAATACTTCAAAAAATTAGAAAAAGTTATTCCATCACTTTAAAAATTGATACGATTCAATTTCAACACCCTACTGGTTGTAAATAAATGATGTGTGCCACAGAAATATCTCTTACCTTGTATACAAGCAAGGATGGAAATTGTACAAATTGCTCCAAATTAACGTATGGTCCACTGCTTTTGATAATTCCCAGTACTGCTTCTGTAACAAAGAGAGCAAAAGGTTAACAAAAAATCATTATAATTTCATCAGAAATCTATTCCATGTGGGTATGTTGTTTTTTATATTCAAAATAGCACATTTGCACAGTGGATATACATGTCTGCCAAGCAGAAGGGTATGAAGGCAGAATGCTGTTTTGACAAATTTTTGAACTTTGGTGTTTATTTATATTTTTGAAATAAGGATGTCACTTTTGAATTTGGACATTGCATACCGGTAGACTGATATGTAACATTATTTTATCTGGTTTCAATTTGTCAAGCTACCAATACCATAGACCAGTCTCACCTGATCACTACCGGTATGAGGAACCACGGGTCATTGGCTCACCAAAATCTCTTGTAAAGTGACTCATGCTACTTGGGGTAACGCAAACACAAAAGGACAATAGATTACATAACAAAGGAGTAAGTAAGTACAGGTAAGAGGTGTGAGTGAAGGGGGGTCTCCAAATCCCTTATTTCATATGGAGAAGGGGTATAATCTACCCCCTCTCGATGGATCAATAGGGGGGTATTGAATTGATATGGGCACTTTTCAGCTTAGAATTCCACCCCTTCTTAACTCTTATTTGATCCCCTATAAGAGTTTGAAGATATTTCCAGGCAGGTGAGGGACTCTGCTGTGGGGTCTCGGCCAGATCCTGTTATGTGGGTGTTCGAGCACATGGGTATAGTGCTTGTTTTCAAAATATACGAATATGCAGCATGTCTTAGTGTCCCATGTACATTGTAAATTTAGATCTAAAATGCACAAACTGGATTTTGCAGAACATGACAGTAACATATTTGCTAGAAATGGTCTACAAACTGTATGTAATAAAATATGAACAGATACACTGACAGTGGATACGTGCATTCCTAGAAAAATGCTGTTATAGTTTATACAGATTTTTACCTCAATTTGACGGCATTTACACCTGTATGCATACAACAAATTTCAGTCCATGTATATGTACAGTTTGTAATCTAAAGTATTATACAATAAACTTAAATATACTGTACAAATTGATTTTTTTTTCTCCAAGTAACATAAACTTTACAAAACAAAACAAAAATAACCAAAAAAAATAAGTTCACTATTATACAAATAGTGAATGGTCATGAGTGTAATGGTACAAGATTTTGCACGAGGTGAAAGATAAGAGACGCTATATTCAACGAGGCGCAGCCGAGTTGAATGGAGCGTCTCATCTTTCACCGAATGCTAAATATTGTTCCATTGCACGAATAAAGACCATTCACTATTTGTTTTATACAACACCTCGGACGTTAACAGGCTTAAAACAGTTCTCCTAGGCCTAAATCTCAGCGATTTTTTGTTCGTTTTCAATTGATGAAATTGCTGATAGTGAGCGCGCACTATTAACCAGGCAGCAAACCACGCGCGTACCATGCGCCGCGCGTACCAACCTTTATGTTTATTGTTACGCCGAGTGCAATTTCGTTTGATCCTTTCGCACCATTGCACTCTGACGTCACTTAGCTCACCATATACTTTGTACATCGTTAGTGACGTCAGAGTGCAATGGTGCGAAAGGATTAAACGGAATTGCACTCCTGGAGAAAGATGCTGTTCAATGGTACTTTTAGCGCATGTCATGTGATCAAGAATTGAGCAATGAGGTTGCAAGAATCTTAGTAGGCGTTGTATAATACAATCTAATCCACTCTAATCCAAGTTACACAGCTGTCAAGGGTGATTTTTACGACTTAATCTTATTGGGCCTTAAATTAAAGTCAATCTGTCCATTGTGTGCCATGAGCATGGTTAGCTAACTCCTGAAATGATAGTGTGTGACAGTGGATTTACAAAACAATAATTAGCTCAATAAAGAGAAGGTAATCTCTCTATTGATCGATCCCCTATGAATGGGTGTGGTTTAGAGAGGGGTCAGTGTATTGATTGAGGGGAACATTATTTACCCCTTGAGGTACAACATGGGGGTTATTATAGGGGAGGTGAGTGAAGGGTCATTGAACTTTGGTTTTGCCATGTTAAATTAGGTGAACTTACATGTACTTACCAATTAACTACTGGTATGCCTATTGATCACTTCAGGGATTAAAAAAAAAAACTATTATCAAATTTAAAGAAATCATAGATGACTTGAGATACAATCAGCTCCAATGTTCATTTAGGAATTAGGGTCACTAACATTACAGTACTTATTCCGAATACGCAGGGTAACCCTGGTTGTTAACATACAATGAGCTGCCAATTTAGCAGCTGAAAGTGATCAACATCCCTCATGCGCTCGTACCACGACATCCATGAGAAAATCAACTCATATCTGACATATTATTTCATAAACAGCCCCTAGATACTGATCAGTTTGTGCCCCTGACAACATTACCCCCCCCCCCCCCATCTCTCAACAAAAAAATCTTCAATAGTTCCACCAACATAAACATTGCCTCAAGGGTTTCAGCTCAGCATAGCAGGACTGCTTCCATTGCCAGACTTCCGGAGACCAGTTAGCACTTTTATAGGTTAGGCCAGTAGGATGATACATGTAGTAATGATTTATTATTTTATATGAATGGATTGGATGAATGATCTTCAATCAAGCAACTTTAACAGTAAATTTTTTATTAAAAAAAAGGGAGAAGATAACAACGCTAGCTGCATCACAACTCCTTGGTTTAAACAGAGACAATTTAGTAACAGTATCCCTGATTTTAAGACTAATTTTTAACATTTTATGCTCTTAATTACTTCACCATTTGAATGTCTCAAACAGATTTTTAAAGATGATTTTATATCTTATATGACACGCAAATAATTATAGGGGATTTGCTCCCTCTTTATATTAGATGAAACTTCCACTTCCTTAAACTTGAAAGAGAGAAATATAACACCCAAGAATAAAGACAATTGTGGACACGAAAATGCACCAAATAATAATACAATGGAGGAAAAGTAAAACAATCTGTGGATATAGAAAAAGTAGACCAGCAATGGAAACAAACCACTAAACTTAAATTCCAGTCAATTGGCATCAATTTTTCTTCCATTAATGTCACGAATCCGTGCTCTACCGATCAATTTCTACTCCTTCTTGTCATCAGGGAAAGGAAACAAGTTCATAGAACAACCTGATTGTTTCCATGACATCATGCTAAAGATATGCCGAGTTGGTAAATACTCAAGTCCCTAGATATTTATGTCCACAAACAATCAAAAATTCCAAACAGTTCTTGTTCTTTTCAAGAGTCTTTCGACCCGCTTTTTTCTCATAAATGGGATTGGTAGTTTTATTTTACAAACATTTATGAAGTATAATGTCATGTTGATCATCATAATAATAAATTTTGCTCAGAGTCATGTTGTTCTTGTCTATTAGTTTCAAGGCTATTGATCTTACAAATGGAGTTAAAGGTAATACAAAGTTTTGGGAAATTTTGAAAATTGTTTGGATAGTGAATCTTTACAATTTTAATATATTTGGATGCCCCTGTGGATGTATTATAAGCACTAAAAAAATTACCCCCTAAAACACTTCTGTTTTCGAGAAAAATTGAATATAAAAATTTACCGGTGCTCCCGGTAAATTTTGATAAATTTCAAATAGCGCCTATGGCCGTACAATGCTAGCTGCGACCATGAAAATCTCAGAATATATAGTTGTGATATATAATTTCCGAATGGGAATAGCTAATCAGTCGTTTTTAGTCAAGAAGCATTGTTTCATAGCTAAATTAATATATTGACCTTGAGAGGGAGCTATACAACATAAGAAGTTTATTATTTACAATTTCATAACTTTAGACTCGATTTCAACCGCGACAACGATCAATGAATATTGTTGGAACGCATACGCTTCCAACATGTTAATTTGAACCAAATTCATGACCCCATACCAAAACTTTGTAATACCTTTAAATTATGATGCATATTCCAGTGATCTTTGGGTGGTATCATCATAAATGTGCTAGCAATGCTACTACTGTCTTATGGCGAAGGAATGTTCAAGGAATGCTCAAAAATTAAAATGTACTTCAAACAATGCATCTATTGTACTTTTCATTTTCAAGGACTACGGTATCAGATTACTCCATATTTGTTTAAGATCACAACTAAATTATTCATACCCTGGCCAAGTTTTGTGATTTTCTAGGTACATGTACAGTATGTGAACAAAATCAATTTGTCACAATTTATGTTTCTTGAGAATTAAAGCTTACATCTAAAAGGATCCAACAAATGCCCTGATTCAACAAGTCCACATTTCATTCTTGAGTTAAAAAAAACATAGAATCATTAAATTTACAAGGGGTGTAAATGATGCAGTTGTTAACTGTACATGTACCACATATTGTAAGGTACATCTACATGTACATGTACCTCCCCCATACAATTCAAACAGTTTGAAATGAAATCAACCGTGTCCAAACAATTCCAGTAGCATTCCTGAGGAGAAGAGAATGCATCATAAAAAGAAAGAAGAGAATGCATCAAAGAAGAATGGGAATAGGAAGTAAAGAACAAGTGTGGGAGTGGCAGTACAAAAGGAGGTCCTTGAAAACTTATAGAGCATGCTATTGCTATATATACTTTCACCTTTTTTTATCAAAAAGATTGATTTTGTTTCTGCCTATGCTATCTGGAGGATGAAGGACAGGAAGGAGTGGAGGACCTATTAAGGTTTTGCATTTCATCTGTAATCACTTGAAAGTTTTCCAAATTTCTACATTAAAGATGAAGTTGTGTTCTGGTCATGCGATTGCATTGTGAAAGAAACGGTGTGGAATCGACCAAAAAAGGTTGATCATCTAGTATATAAGAATTTGTGTGTATAGCAAGGTTCTGGAATCATCAAAATGATAAGAAATTTGGTCAAGTCTTGGTAAATTTACGAACACTGTACACAGAAAGATAATGGGACTACCGGTACACGAACATGTGGCGTATACGATGTTACATGACTTATTTAGAATATGAAGGCATTTGAAGAGCCATGTTTTTCAGGGAACATGTCTTATCTGATGTTCTTCCACACTTGCATAATAAGAATGATAACGCTCACAAATTATTTTCCACCTCTTCCCAGAACTCAACCTTCTCTTAAATATATATCTGCAGACTATTCTCTCAT
Organism: Strongylocentrotus droebachiensis; assembly: GCA_035222895.1. Taxonomy (NCBI): domain Eukaryota; kingdom Metazoa; phylum Echinodermata; class Echinoidea; order Camarodonta; family Strongylocentrotidae; genus Strongylocentrotus; species Strongylocentrotus droebachiensis. The sequence goes on from JAVYIG010003988.1 coordinate 143,154, forward strand.
TTTGGGGCCCTTTTTTATTGAACATGAGCTTCTATACAAGTCATGTGATATTCCATTCCTACCGGCATATCAAAGCATTTTCTGACAAAAGCCAATGACAAAAGCCAAAGAGAATAGCCGATCTTTTTACAATAACAGAACTTCCAACATGTGTAGTAAAGATTATTGATTCACATTGATTCTATGAAAAGGCTTTTATGAAATAAGGAAAGGTATTACAAGGAAGCCTTTTCAGACAAGATCAGGATTAGATCAGGACTAATCTCTATAGAGTTATTGGTTACACTTGACCAATAGAGCATGTTGGCCCGTCCCAAACGATTGGCTTAACCTGTTCCCATAACACAGGGACCGGAAGTGTCAATCAAGTTCTTTATTCTGTATGAATCACCATAAATTCTGTGACAACTTAATTCAACAAATTTTAAATGAATTCAGCCATGAATTGAAAATGAGAAACTGATCATGTGATATTTGCTTGTTCATTTTTGTTAACTGAGTTGTGATACATCTACACAGAATGGCAAAGCCATTTCATACATCATAATGTTCATAATTATAATTCAACATCTGTTGAAAGGTACATATCGTCGGCCTTATGCCAAAAGGGCCTTAACTGCTTTTGGCCATTCCGAGATAATCGCGTTTAAAGGTTTTGGCCTCTCTAATAATCAAAAGTTTGTGGTCGTTTTTTTGCTTTTGAAGCCAATTTCGATAAATGTGTTAAGTTATTAAGTTTTACATGAAATGTGTTAAATTTGTTATAAAATATTCAGAATTGTACATGCTATGTGCAAAAAACATGTTAGGGCCTTTTTGGCATAAGGCTTGAATGTACTACTATGTAGCGTATGTTATGCCAGAAGGGCCGTAACCTACTCGGCATTATGCCAAAAGGGGCGTAACCTACGCGGCGTTATGCCAAAAGTGCCTTAACCTGCCGTTATCGTACGCGTAACTATGCGCGTAACTATGCGCGCGTACGCGCGCATAGTTAGCGCCCTTTTGGCATAAGGAAATTTTCTTGTTTCGCAACACCTTTGGTTTGCCAGAAAGGCCCTCCTAACGCAAATGGATCATCCGTGTAGATTAAGGCCCTTTTGGCGTAAGGAAAAAGATGAGAAACGCGTTAAGGCCCTTTTGAAATTCATAATTATCTTCATAAATAAATCGAATTTCAACAAGTGAAGCACATCATTTTAAAGAGAATGATGAAATCTACAAGGTGATATTAATAACTCAATAACCCCCAAAATCGGGTTAAGGCCCTTTTGGCATAAGGCCGACGATATACGTGTAGCTATGCCTATGAATATGCAACATACATACTATATACATGCATATGAACATGTATGTGTAGTGCATTATAAGCTCTCTTGAGCATTGAATCATCAGCCATGGAATTTTCACACCAACACAATTATTTCCCATACGTGAGGATTGGGGGCTTAGAGGCAGAGAAATAACTTGCAATGTGGGCGCCACATGTCAATTCCGTTGACCCAAAATATGTAGAGATCTCCTCCGACACGGCACCAAACCAAAACACACCAACGTCCAATATAATAATCCCAGTCGAGGCCTCATGCCAACGCCAAGATCACGAACTTAATTACTTCATCAAGGAGGGGGGCAAAATTAAAGCGGGAGGAGAAAAAAATATCAATCATAATTTAGCTTCCTCAGAGCAATCACTGACTCAGTGATGTGAATATGCCGACTGAGAATGGAGGTAATCATCGTATTTAAGATATCCACGGCAGCCCCTGGGGCTTCTAAAGACCTATGAACTTGCACGGCGTTATGGTTAAAGGCCAAAAGCTAATGTACCTTTACGAAGCTACTACCCCTGCATTCCATTGGTTGCAATGTTCTCCTTCTGGAGGGGGTGGATGACTCAGAGTCTACTTGTAGATGTGTATATTGCAAAAAAGGTCGGTTTACTTTTAATAATAGGCACTAATACTTTTCTTATTTGATGACACACTTCAACTCTCTTCTACATGTAGTTTATGATTGACCATCTTGTAGTCTAGTAAGTCTACAAGTACTGAGTATGAAGTTAGTATTGTAAACATGATATTCATTCCTTGATAGAAAAGGCTTATGAATAGGAAAGGCATCTTATGAAGGCGATTCAGCAAAACTTTTCACCCAAGGTTGATATTGTTTACAATAATTTTACAAAAGCAATCAATCAATACTATAGTCAGTGAAAGATGTAAAATGCAGACCTCCACATTAATGTTTATTCCAGGGGTAAGTGTGCATGTACATCCTTGATATATATGTTTTATTTATTTTGGTGGGGGGGGGGGGTTCAGGCTTTAAAAAAGATTGGGGGAGACCACATGGACAGGACCAGCATTGAGCTTTCAAACTAGGCTGTACAAAACAAAATACTTCATACATCACTTTCAAAACGACGGAGCATACTACAGGTGTATGTAGCAATCTGACTTTGTTACAATGTACCTGTTGTTCTATTAAGATGGTGTAAAGTTTAATCATCTTAAAATACAGAGGACAAGTACCTCACTGTGCTCACATGAGGTTTCTTAGAAAGGCAAATCCTACGATTCTCTGACAGATTTGACAGAAGCTGATAACTATTTGATCATCAAACCATGGACCTAACACAAAAGTTAGATTTTTCTTGTTGAGATTTACAAGGCTCATTACCTGTTCACATCCTATCAAATCTTCTCTGATCCCGACCAGCTTTGGTTCAAGAAGGGGACGTGCTAAGGTTTCTTCCAATTCATTTGATTACTCCCAAAAGCATCGGCTATCTGATGATGTCATGTTAAATGCTTTTCATTGCTCACTTGAAGGATCAAAGCAATCACTATCCTTTGCTTTGTAAAAGAAGGATTTGAATGTATGCTACAAATAGCATGTCTTTAACCTTTGAAAAAGTTAGAGAGAATTATTTAGGGAGCCCCTGTGAAAAACAGTTAGTAAGCCCTCGACTTGGTGGTAATGTGTCTACTTTATTTCAAGCAATACTGAAAATAAACTTAAAGGCCCTGATACCTACATGTATATGTCATGTACATACTGTATAGGAATATACTGCATGTGCATGTGCTGCTGTTCATTCTTCTAGACACACAAAACAGAACATCTACATTCTATGTGATATATTCAAATTAGTTTGTTTTATGTGGGGGCCCTATAATTTGTACAGGTACGCAATTTGCTTTTTTGTGACTATGGCAATATATCTGCTTCTTATATTGTATGTTTTATATATTTTATTGTTCCTTTACATGTATATGCCTTGCACTCTTCAATCAATTCAATACCATTTGAAGTGCGAGGCTTGTTACAGTTGTTATATTAATAATAATATTCAGTTCTTGTATAGCGCATTATACGTTATGAAATAACATTTCTTGGCAGGAAAGGGGAATACTATACTCACTATAATTGAGATCCGTTGATACATTGATACATTGTTCATACACTGTACATGTATGGTACATCCATCAAATAGACAATTCCCAACTTACTGGGACCCCCTAAACAGAACTTCAATCTCTTTTAAGTACCCTTTCACAATCTTCAAACGTCATTATTCATAACTTGTAATTCATCCTGTTGGCCTACAGCATACCACAGTAGCAGCCTTGACACGCAACAAACCCTGAAAAGCCCATATTGTGCTGTGGTTTTCCTGTGCTTTCACACAACAACAATAGATACACCTCTGCAGTCTTGACTGGTCAACCGTAGCGTATCATCGACTGAATTTGGAAATCCTTTGTGATTCGCATAGAAAACAGCAAATGGTGTATAACTGTATCATATTATTCATTCTAATAAATCGCAGATGTGTCCCAGATGTATAGATTATAAATAGTTATGTATTTCAATAGTCAGAATGCAAATTGCATACATCAGTTGTTGCTAGGTAGGACAAACATTAAGGCTTTCCCTATTTAATAACAATTAATGTACATGTACATATTTACAGTAACTCGCATTCTGACCCTTGAAATACAATTATTTGTAACAAGTGAATGAAATCATTTGTAACGAGGCACTTACATGTACCAAAGATTTATGCATTTATTTTGATTACATCACAAAAATAGCTGATACACACAATGCGCTTACAATATTAAAGCCCCATCCAGTTGTATACTTGTAATTAACAATTTAACATGCGTTATGTCATTCAGACATGAACAGAACCCTGATTCTTCATCCAATTTTCATTCAAAACAATGTTCACAATGTTTTACAATTTTCATTACACGTTTCTTTATACCGTATATGTTTCTTTAAAGACCGTCAATACTACTGGGCCAGAAGGGATTAGACCACACAGCGAGGTCAATGACACTGACAGGTGGCTATCTCATTAACTCAGCTCTCAACTACATGTAACATAAGAAAAAGAGGATCATGGGGGACCAACAGGCACCGATTGGGGAAGTTTTCTATATATAGAGGGAGCAAGTAGCTACAAGTAGGACAGTTGGGCTTTAAAGACATTGGCAAGACCCTGATTCATTATTAAATTTTGGTTCAAAACAATGCTTAAACATATATGTATTATTATTATTATTATTATTACATTTCTTTAAATGTTTCATTATACGTTTCTATAAACGATATTCAGACTATAAAAATTGTAATTATGATTATTCATGTGCTTGTGCTATACTCCTATACCGGTAGTTATACGATTCTTGTATAGCTAAACCATAATTCTGGTAGCCTGAACGCAGTGTATCAATCTCACAGGAGAGTCTCCCACCATGGATCCAACAAGTGAATCCACCCACTAAAAACGTAACAGAAAATCAACCTTGTTTACATAGCTAGAGTTGGGTGACGAACCTGAACAAAATACACACCCATCATTGTATTTTCAATGACTACAGAGTATGCTCTGGCTAAAACTAAAAGTAGAACAACAAATTGCAAAATTTCTTTCTTTATTATGGAATGCTGAGAATGCTTTTTGACTGTCATCCTGCTTGACTGGCATTCTCACGAGAAATTAAGTGAAGCAAACAGTTTTTTGATGTACATGTACCTGTAGTCTAGTACAAATGAAAATATTTTTTCAAATAATGGTCAAATTAAGAAAATAAACTCTGCAAACTATAAAGCAAATTTTCCATACTAACTAGATCAAGGTTACTTTGTTGTTGTTGAATTATAAAGTAGATATAGATTTCAAAATTCCACTTTATTATTTTTTTTTTAAAGTTGTACAACCCTGTACACCCTGTACATGTACAACATGTACAGGCACATGTGTAACATGGTTTGGGGGGAATAGTAAACTGTTTTTAATGGTGTTAATTGTTCAAAGATAATTCAACCATGAATCCATATGGTGTTAAACTGATCAGTGATAATAGGAAATTGATTTTTTTTTTTTAAATAAAATACAGGCTGTATTTAAATAATCAAGTTATTTTAAAGACATTTCTAAACTTTTATTTGATATTAGAGCATGATACATAAATTTGGACAATTTGTAACAACAAAAAAATCAGTTGTGTATTAAAGTAGAGATTAGTTTTAAAATTTGGACAATTTGTAACCCCCAAAATCAGCCATGTACATGTCAGCTTTTCAAGTTCATGAACAAGGGAATTAGGAGGGATAAAATATAAAATCTGCAACAATCCACATTTTGTATTCATGGTCAACTCTCCTGTATACCAATTTGTTTTTCTCGAATGCAGCCCCTTCTCTTGGGGCACTGCTTCAAATATATTACAGATAGCATAGTTTCATGTGTCACCCAAAAATAAAAAATCAACTTCCCTTGTTGGAAGTTGGAACAAATGGGACAGTTGTCCAGCACTTTATCACAGTGACATTACCAATTTTAAATTCCCAGATGTATAGTGATTAGAAATAATGACAAAAATCATAATTGTCTTACTGTTAGTCTGATTTCAAATTTCACCAATCTGTTTCTCTGAGTGTTTTTTGTTGAGAGCAACATGTTATAAACGTTAGATTTTTCTTTAAAGGCACACTGTCCTACTTGTAGCTACTTGCTCCCTCTATATAGAAAACTTCCCAAATCGGTGCCTGTTGGTCCCCCATGATCCTCTTTTTCTTATGTTAAATGAGAGCTGAGTTAACGAGATAGCCACCTGTCACAGTGACCTCGATGGCTCGCTGTGTGGTCTAATCCCTTCTAGCTGCAGTAGTAACGCCTACCTTTAATGTTAATATGGACTTTGCATGCTCAGCAAATTGCCATGTCAGACCCTATACTATACACAGAAATAATAAGGAAAGTATGATGGCTCAGTGGTAGAGCAATGGTTTCGTAACCTGGAGGGTCCTGGGTTTGAAACTAATTAAATGTGCTTGTGCCCTTTGGCGAGGCATTCATCCTCATTACCAAGTCCCTCTGAGAGGACTTATACTAGCGGTCGGTCACCACGTTGCTTACTAAAAAGCAGACACATAATTTTTTAGCTGTAAAGTAAAACAATCATCATATAAGATCATCATGTAAATAGTGGGGCAACGAAGGCCAACTCGACCTCACCCAGCGATTGGATTTCTAGAGTGAAAGTGCCCTCCACACACTGGACCAATGAAAAACCATACATGTAGATTTGAATGTTTTAATACAAAGGCCTACATGTAGTTTTAATAGGATTTTACCACTTCAGATTTTCAACATTTTCATTTTAGTAACTGTTTTACATATTCACTTACAATAATCCTTATTTACTAATTTAGGGTGTTTCAAAACATGTAATTAATGTGAAAATTGACACAAATATTTGTGATCCATTCAGCTCTTTACGCCGAGCCAGAGTTCGAGTTGGCCCGGCCCTGGGCAAAGTCAAAGTGTCAAACTCGATCCTAATCTTCTCTACTCCTATTTCAATCATCATGCAAAGTCATTATTACAAAAATAATGTTGTGAAGATCCATCATTGTAAAGAATATTACTTCAACAAAAAAGCTTCAATCACATCTAAACTGAAATAAAGCTACATGTACATAGTTCTTCAGTTGTGATCATTTTTGTTTCTATTCTATTTGTTTTTATAAGGAAATTTATAATCATATTCAGTTCAATTTAATTTCAACATCTAAATTTTACTTTAAGATTACTTTATTTTCTAGCCTTTGACTCAATAAATCTTTCATATCTTTGACTGCATAACATTAACAAGCACTTTTCATTTTCACTTGCACTTGCACAGTTGCAGCACGACTTGAAAACACGATCACAAACAAAGTTCAAAGGAAAAATCGAACATTACAATTTAATTCCAAAGAAATAAGCCCGCCCCCCCCCCACTCAGTGTTTTTTAGGGTATGCATATGCTTGTACCCTCTTTTTGAAAGCACCCCCTATCTGAGGACTACCAACATTTCCGAACCCCCCTTTCGCGGGCTTTTCCTGCCTTGGAGACCCCCCTAAATCAGGAAAAATGCTCAGTGTACCCCCCTAAATTCTGAATAATTTCTCAGGAGTCCAAAGAGATGAGAGAAAAAAAGATAAACACCCTCTTTTTAAAGAAATCTCTGGGTGAAAAGTCAAATACACCACTTTTTTTACAATTCTCAGGTCGGACTTTGTCGTACGAAAAGTACCCCTTTACCGGACATTTTGGCAACACGCATGCAGTCATTCCGACCTCTGAGTGGGGGGGCCGGGGAAATAAGACATTTCATATCAGAAGAATATACTGTCATTAGACCGTATTAACGCCATGATGTTGTTGAGTCACGAAGGAAATTCTTGGCATGTCTACACAATCAATACGATGATAGGCAAATTCATGCAAAAAAATATATTCAAAAAACTGACTTGAAAACACATCATACAATTAGTCTGAACCGAGTCAGGAGCAAATTTGAAGAAATTATATTTTTAAATGTTGTAAAACCAAAGATATAAGAAGAAAACTGACCAAGTATCTGTACTAAAAATCGTACATGTAAAATTGGTCGTATACATTCGACAGCTGAAAATGACGCGCACGGTTGCATTACGTGCGTTCTCGAATGCAAAATCATACCTCACACACACACTCTCGCCATACCGCGAATGGTCCGTCGTGGGGAGCTAGCCGGCTGAGAGTTTGCAGCGATACCAACGCAGCCGCGGAGCTCCGCAGAGCGCCATTTCAGCGGGACTCGGAAAGGTTCGCGGTGGGTAGGCAGCGGCCTAGCTTTTTGCCCAAACAACGCTAGATCTGCTGGCAAAATGAAAATAACTACGATCGAGAACATCGTCGGTTTCTTAACTTTTCAGTGAGATAATTGTGAATTCTAATTTTGACTATATAATAAATTAAATCGACAAAGAAACCTCAGTAGAACTCTTATAACTATACAAAAGCTTGTTTATTTCTTCATTTGACATTTTGTTTTCGACCATTTTTTCGTGCGCGAGTCAATGGAAACTATGTATTACCAAACTTTCAACACGCAAGGAACGGGGAACACTCGCGGACCTCGTAACAAATTCGTTGCAAAAAAAAAATTCAAGGGTGATTTTGAAGCAGTGTAGAATATTGGCGCTGCAATGCGCAGAAATATACTTGAAAGAAACTTAATAAATCATACCTTAATTTTCAGAAAATCGTATTTGTATTAGTGTACCTAGATGTGACTTGTTTATAACTCATATTTTATGAAAATTTGTCGGGAAAAAATCTAATTTTTTTCCGTTTGGTGGTCATTTCTAGGCTAATATTTCAAAAGTTGCATCAGTAATGGGCCCGATGTTTCTCTTATCGTACTCGCATGTTATTTCTACATATATTAAACATAGGATGGTTAAGGGTAAGACCAGATAACATTATAAAAAAGATATATCCTTCCACTCTCCCATATCCAAGTTTTGGGCTGATTATTGCCGACCCACCGCAGCAAGGCCATTCAGATTTTCGTACGAGCGCGAAGCGCCCTCTAGTGCCCCATGAATGTGCCTAACGATGAGGCAGATCCGGGCTAAATCGGACCCGGGGACAACTCGGCCCAGATGCAAAAACGGTCATTTTTTGTCATTTTACCCTAACTCTAAGTACCCTAACCCTAACCCTAACCCTAAACCTAAACATGCAAAAAATGACCGTTTTTGCATCTGGGCCGAGTTGTCCCCGAGTCTGAGTTAGCCCGACTCCGATGAGGCACATACATGTGTATCACACGCGGGCAAAATTGACTCTATCTGGCTGTTGACATAGCTATACGGTACCAGCGGGGCCGCTTCGGCATGACTCTCTCATGAATACCCGCTCCGTGGTTTTGACACCGACCACCCGGCACATTACCGATCATTCCAGTAATAAATTGGAATAAATGAATTTAGAAATTTAAGTAAAATGATAATGAAATACCAATTCTATTGACTGTAACTTAATATACGGAATTCAGTACTTACATCATGTAAAATTCCGATGATTTTCTAAGAGTCCCACTTTTATGCTCATCTTTCCCACACACGACAGCGACGACGGTATGTATGGAACGCCAGCGGTACATCATTCGCACAAAAAACAATACCAATTATGAAGTGACGTGTGATACGGTATGAAACATTGCACCAAAAATATATATTTGAAGAAACAAAAAGATAATTAAATCGATCAATACATAAATAAATAAATAGAAAAAATAGATAAATAAGCGAATGAATAGATAAAGAAGGAAATAAATAAATAATGATGACGATTATAGTCTGAAGAAGAAGAAGAAGAAGAGGAGGAAGACTGGAGGAGGAGATGGAAGAGGAGGAAAAGGAGGAAGAAAACATTTATGACGAATTTGATCTAGATGGATAATTAATAGTGCTGTAATATCACGGATATCTCCAATTCCGTTTAACCGCCAGTCAAAACCGGACGGTTTTCGGTTAATCGAATTAAAAATTAAATTAAAAAAAAAAAAAAAAAAAAATGATTTTTTTTTTTTTTTTTTTTTTTTTTTTTGACCGACTCTGTCGGCAGCAAGCCAGGACTTTCATTTAACTGCGAGGTGCATTTGAAGGCGCTGATTTGTGCGTGTGAACTTGTCACAAATAATAGTAACAATGTCGTTTTTAGAAGAATGTGTAAGATCATTAATGTAAATAAAAAAACAGTAGAGGACCTAGGATAGAACCTTGTGGTACGCCACGTGTAAAAGTTGGATGAATTTTTATTATAAAGTACATATTGAAGATGACAGACAAATTGGAGTGTTGTTTTAGTTTCGGAGTGGTGAGTCAAAAAACAGATTACTGAGCTGGGTGACATTGCCAGGTGGAGGGGCATAAATCGAAAATTTAAAAAAAAAACGATTTTTTTTTTTTTTTTTTTTTTTCGTTTAACCGAAACCGTCCAATTGAAAACGGAATCCGCCATCGGCGGTCGGATACCGGACGGTTAAACGTTTGGTTACAGCACTAATAATTAATTTTAATTAAATTTGAATTTGAATTTATTGGTTTCTTCATCATCTTTTTGTTCTTTTCTAACACATTTTTATGAGCATAAATGTCAATTTGCAACAATTTTACTAAAACTGTGCATGCTTAAAAATATATAAACAATGAAGTTATCATACTAAATGTATTGCAATGAGATATTCTCCCCTTTCCTTTCCCTTTTCTTCCATTCTGTCTTTCTTTCTTACTTCTTGCTTATAACCCTCTGTTATAACCCCTTTATAATTAGATTCACAAAGGGCATGAGGAAAGTATAGAGTGACTTATGAAGAAGAAAGGGAGGGAAAGTGTGCTAAATTTCTTATGAAAACATATTTACACCTGTTGATGTCAGAGGATACGGGCTACTATTTTAGTTGGATTGTTATGAATAAGCTGTGTTTGAGTAACATAATTGAATACGACCAAGTGAATCGAGACACATGACACAGTGATATATAAATATGAATCTTCAAGGAATAAATACGTACATCATCAAAATGATCAAATATAGGTGAATATAATACATGCCCAAATTCCTAAGTGAATTTCAACTTAGACTCCAGTTGAAGATCCCAAAGTTCTAGACTGGATATCATGTGCCAAAAGATATTTCAATCTTGGTTTTCTCATCACCATTAGAATTGTGTGATTCTCGCAATACTATCGAGACATGTCTGGGTACATTTTTTTTTAAGTGATTTATAAATACACAGTATAATACAATATTATGGATTCATGCAACGATATAATTAAATCTCAACGAATCTTGGGAAATGGGAAAGTCAATGGACATGGATCATTTGAAATTTTAAAAAGGTATTAAATTAGAATAAACTTGATAAAAACCTCAAATCTCAAATCTAAGTCCACGTCCGAAGTATCTGGACCAGTGTCTGACAAACATTGATATAATAGCAAGATGATAATGAATCAAGTTTTTGCAGAGTAGTTTTTCCTAAAATTCAGTTATTTCTAAACACAAGCTAATCATTTTTTTAACATCTAATCATTTAAATTTAAAAAAGGTATTAAATTAGAATAAACTTGATAAAAACCTCAAATCTCAAATCTAAGTCCACGTCTGAAGTGTCTGGACCAGTGTCTGACAAACATTGATATAATAGCAAGAGGATACTGAATCAAGTTTTTGCAGAGTAGTTTTTCCTAAAATTCAGTTATCTCTAGACACAAGTTAATAATTTGTTTAACATCAAATCTTTTGAATTTAATATCCCCCCAAATGACCAGTAATTTTCCCTAGATTCTACCTCTTAAAGTTGTCCAGCTTACAATTTAATTTATATATTATTTTTATATTTGTCAAGTTGCGCATGGTATAACAAAATAATAAATGAATTTACGTTTCACAAAATAATACGAAGAAGCGTGAATACAATGTACAGTCGTGTAAATAGCGACATAGATGGCGCTATTCACATAATCGTAAATTCTAACATTGCTTTCTGAATAGACTGCTCTTGCCTATAATACCAACATTTCCGACAATGTACTAAAACTGCGAATTGAAAATTGATTACATTTTCATGATTGTGTGACAAAAAATTGAAGGATTGGAGAATTTCTTTTTTAATGACTAAAGCCAAAGCTGATGCCTGATGAAATATATAATGTTACAAGCCAAGAGTTTACAGTTTGTATTGGTTCTGGAAACTGCTTCTTCTGATACTAGCGATAGTCCGTTGGATTTATCTTTTTTATTTTCTTTATTCATCATCACTTATACATTCTATTTTATACCGCATCTATAACATTCTGTGAATAAGGGAAAACGTTGTACTCATATAATTATAACTATTTTGTAGACGGATCAAGCCGACGCCAGTGACTGATTTGCAATGTCGCCCTCTAATGGCAAAGAGGTTGTGCAAAGTACTAGTACTCGAGATAATAGTTATTAGGCCTACACTTTAGTTACTAACAATTATTGTCTATCCATCAGACAAAACGAATCGTATACAAATGCAATTGCTATATACTTTTTCTTCTATGAAATGTACTGATCTATATTACTTGATTTGATTAAGTAACTAATTTCTGTTATCCTTTTATATATATTTGTTTTAATACTGGACACAATAATGTTAGTGATAAGTTTCATTTCAATTTTCTGTTTGGGGTCATAACAAGTTGAAAATATTCCCCACCCTTCGAGTGTGTCGTACTCCATATATCGTTGAAATAGTAGGATAGAGCGCTGTTGTTGTTGTTGTTTTTTTGCTTCTTGTTGTCGTTTTTGTTTTTGAACATTGTTGTCTTATGAAATGCTCAGTGCTTAATTTACGCTAACTTTTATTTTACTACTATTATTGGGGGGGGGGGGGTTGCCTTCGGGCAATGATATGATTATGTTGGTTGTATTTTCGGCACAGTTTATAGTCGTTTCGTGTAAATCCACTGACTTGTAAAACGAGGTACGCTGTAAATCACATTCAACGTCATGGAATGTCGCCACCTACTGGCGCAATTATTGCAGTTGTTTCGTTCCCGATCGATCCATGCCTTTTCCATCCATAACTCAACATTCATCTGTAAATGTTTACACGATGTGTTCTCATTCATCATATTTCAATAAGAATTTTTTTTTTTTTTTTTTTTTTTTAGTGCATTCTCCCCTTAATAATCTGAATATCAACATCCACTCTATTATACTCTAGGTTGAGTAGAAGTGTATATCCATAATAGCAATCTTTGCCATTAATTTCATTCAAAGATACCTGTAGGTCTTGCCCATATACATTTGTATCATGCTTTATTACATAATGATATCTTACTCCAATATTTCATGTAAATTGAAATGATGAATGATTACTGTGCAACGCCTTTCAGGTCATTAAAAGCAAAGAATAACATATTCATGAACTTCATTTGATTTCCCAACTTAAATTTTCTGCAAACAAAAACACCTTTGGGTAGATATTATCGTGTCAATATGCAGAATAGGAAAGTATGCCATGAGTTCACTGTCGACATATGGTCCAATTTGCATATCAATCATACGATCATGTTCTCTGTTATTATATTCTATACGGTGTAGAGGAATTTGCTTACAAGTAAACAACATGTACTTTCAGGAATGTCTGTTATGAAAGTATTTTTAGCTCCATGGATCGGTGCAATATGGTGATCAACAACAAAACGATGTGTTGTCACCAGAAAGAAGATCTTGAAATCCATTATAACACAATCATCAATTCATCATAAAACGTAAATGAGCATTTGGTAGTCATAATGACACTATCATCGCATCATTGAATAAAGTTCGTTTCCTTACAGCCATAACAGGCGTTGACTTTCAATGTATTGATATCGATGTAAGGTAATAAGAAAGGGTCAGGCCATTTTCCTTTTAATTTTTACTAACACTTTATACAACCCCAGCCTTTCAAAGAATATTTCAAATATTTGTAGTTTCCAATAACTAATATAGGAATACAAGACACATATTATGTATACAAAAAAAAGCCGTGTTGTTTGTGAGGCATTTTCAAGGAAAAGAAAGCCACGAAGCTGAACGCAATGAGCAATCTCATCTCGTAGATACCACAAGACCAATCCAATATAATTATCATCATTTTCTAAGAAGCACTTTTAGAGATTTTACCGTCTTGGGAATTGTAAAATGTGCGGTTTTGCTTGTTGATAATTATCATCCAGGAGAGGCCAATAGAAATTTTATGAAAAATCCTGCACACCGCTTCTTTCCTATGTAGTTCAGAATATGGCCTATTTAATTTTGATTTCCACCACACCAGGGAGGGATAGTCTCACATCCCTGACCACACCAACGCAATGCTACCCCCCCCCCCCCCCCACCCACTACCTACTTGCTGCCAGCATGATTCTTGAGTTGGAATTTCCGGCTGGTCCGGCGATAGGGCTGGTGAACTATCGTCGATAACGCCATCTTCGGCGGCTTGGATCAATTATTATTGTAGGGAATAATTATTATAAAGAACCGGCCAGATTCTGGACTACTTCTTTCCATCCAAGTTTGGAGGTCATTTTTTGACGGAGCAGATAATCTTGATGATAAGTTTACCTCCGAGAATATTCATCATTGAAAAATACAATGAATGTTTACGAACTTTACAAAAGACTAATGCGTGTCTATTTGGCGGGGAATAGTTCGCTACGACGTGCGTGTGGGATGACTTTTTAATAGTCGTCCTTAAAAAGTTAAAATTAATCTTTCTCCTCGCTAAATAGAGCTTACCTTTAGAATTTCATGGAAAACGGAGTAAATGTTATAAAAAGATATATGCCTTCCGTTTTAGCCGATAATGAAGTTTTATGGTTATAATAATACTGGTACGTAGCATTCCTTTTCTGGGCTCTCTCAATTATTTTTAACAGATAGGCCTACATTTTAACCTTCTGATATCCATTTCATTCTTTGATGAGGGTATACAGTCATAAGGACAGACGGCCCACGACACCGACCTACAGCCCAGTAGACCGACGGCCCTGCCCATGAGACCGAGACCGACTATGTCGGTTTGGCGAACTTTTTGAACGGTTCTCAGAAGGCCCACGAGGCAGACGTGAGACTGGCAGTCTTTTTTAGGGGTCATCAGGCCGACATTGCGTTCTACTGAGATGCCCCGCTTTAACGACTGGAAAGTATGTAAGCACTTTGTACTGTAGTATACGTGCAGTTCAATGATAATTATTAACGACTATTATTAGCAAAAACACAAGTTTCAATCATTTGAAGTTTTCCATGGTGCTTGATGAAGACAAATAACAAAAAAATTATCGACCTGTCCTTCACTGTCATTCAACCGTTTCAACATCATGAGCAAGACAAATTCCAAATCAAAACAAAAACTCCACGTGAAGGGAAAATTCCCGAACACCAATTACATCGGCCACGCCCTTCCCACGACCTTCTGTCGCCTATCCTTCAAACAGCTGTAGCAGGAATTCATCGATTTCCATGACGACATTGATCAATAGAGGCGTAGTTACATGGGGTTGCATAATAAGGTACGTGCCCCAGATGGAAAAGGACACGTGAGAAAAAAATATTATAACACGATTCTCTCCTATAATATGGTCGAGTGGACTATGGATCACAAGGTCCGCGGTTCGAGTCCCGACGGGGCACTAATGTCCTGTGACAAGACATTAATCACTACATTTGCCACACTCAACCCAGGTGAGGTAAATTGGTACCTGGTAGGATTATTCCTTGAAATGCACTGTGCACTGATAACGGCTGCCGGAACGATAAGCTAGGGTAATAATTACCAAAGCTCTTTGGAAGCGCATAATATAGGGACGTTATAATGTACCTATACAAGAACTGAAAATTATTAGTATTAGTATTATTATACCCTTCTCTCACTCTATGGCATTGTTCTCTAGCGTTTCATCCACATAATATTTCTGTCGCCCCTAATTACAACAGGCTAGTGCCCCTTCCCCTCCCGATGGTAAAACTCCCGCTACGCCCCTACATTGATCAATATTTCAAGGAGCAAACAATGCCAGCTACCGTGTGAAGAATCACTTGTACATTTCCGTTCCACTGACGTACTTTTCATTGTTTGTAAACAAACAAAGAAAACAAATATTTATACTATTTTTTTCTTCTCTCTTTATAGGTCAAATATTTGCTTTTCTTATTATACACTCGCGTGGTATATCACCTCACGCCCATGACGATCGATGTATAAAGTTCAGACAATGGTCATGCCAATATTACAGACTATAGCGGATGTTTAAAACAATATTAGAGCAATTTGACCGTATTCATCATCTTTGAATCTCATTTCGATTTTCCGGGTAGTATACTGTTTTATTTGATTGTCAATATTTTGTATGACGGCCATAGAATTTTGATGGTTGACAAGGTGAAAATGGTTCAGAATGTGACTCTTATCATTAATAAACGACTTTTATTGTATAACATGGAATAAGATAGTATAATAGTTCAATTTTAATGCTTACTAAAATACAGCTTCTTTTGTTTCACATCTCTCCTTCGGATTCAAATGATTATAATTGTATGTATTGTACCATAACTGATAAAGTGTATTTGATATAATAACTCAACAATACTCTGCTTTATTTGAATTTTGTCGTCAATTTGTTGTTATATAAGATTACCACCACTGACTTGATCATTATCATGAATGTATTATCTCAAGCAAAATATGAAAAAGGTGATGATTGATGTAAACTCAAAAGAGCATGTAAAGCGATAGCAACAAAAAAAGTAATAGCAATAAAACAATTAAATCAATGAAACAAAAAATAACGTGAAGAATATAGCCATTTACAACGACGGATGGAAATGTAACATATACATGTATGCACACGGAAAGTAAGAGAGAAATAATTTATTGGTATTACCATTTATCATATTCATCGATAATTCTACAGAAAACACATTGCACCG